>RPOG01000606.1:39616-90711 GCA_008086565.1 Thalassoma bifasciatum | reverse complement strand
AAAATGTCACTTTTTGCTCTCCAAGTCCTGAAGTAAGGAGGTCTGCTTTAAGCAGAACGCTTGGAACTTTATCCGCGTTGTGGTCAGCCAAACAACAGACAGTGTGTGTGTAGCTTCTTCGACTAACTTGGAGTTGTGTCTGTGGTCTCGTCATATTCCTTCTGGCTCCACCGTTATACGGCGCAAAGAGCCTTGCTACCTCGGCTGCAACATAGAAAAATGTCACAGCTCAATAGTCACCAGTCAGCTAAAACAGCCTGAACTTCTATCTTAGCATGTTGCTGCTAACTATCACTATTTTGCCGATTAGCAAACTAGTTTTAAGCTCCCATCATTTACACTGAACATGTAGTCTACACATGAAGCAGGCAGTGCGCTTATGAGCCTACCGCAAATACATTTTCGATCCAACTCCAAATAGTGATATAATTTAACCTACACACATGTCCCGAGTCACTGATTAGTGGCACACCTGACTAACATTAAGTTAATAAGCTTACCTTGGACAGGTGTACGTGATTGAGCAGCAGGTATCTGCTGTGACTGAGCCGCCGGAGCCGGAGGAGTTCTGCTCAGAGCTTCCTCGATCAAATTTGCTGCTTCTCCCAACAGCTCTGGGCAGGTTTTGGACATTTTGTCGTGCACTTCGCACGCCACATCAACATTTGGGATAGAGGACCGAGTCTGGATATTTAGCAGTTGCCAATAAAGTTTTGTTTACTTGAGTATCCAAACCAACGCACAGCTGAACAGCGCCACCTAGTGTATCGGAATATCTTCACAAGCTCTGCATCAATCCATTATCTGCAATCGATTTGCCTTGACTTGATGTACAAGGTAACCAATCAGGTGTTAGAATCCGCCCACTGACTTTGATGGGCGAGGTTGTACCTGATATCAAATATTTGAACTGTTCCAAAATTTAAGATCACACTGCAAAGTCTCATATTTATATCAGGAGATTGCACATTTTTACCATTTTTGACTTACTGTAAATACACATTGAACAATAATTCCTGGCTATGGGTGGTATATCTGCCTTCTGCTTATCCAACACTACATCTGTTTTTGATATCTAACATTGTACTATCCCAATTTGGAGATATTTTACAGCAGAGTCTCATATGAATACTGACAAATTGCATATTTCACCATTTTTGACTAACTGTAAATACACTTTGATCAATAATTCCTGGCTATGGGTGGTATATTTGCCTTCTTCTCATCCAACTCTACATCTGTGCCTGATACCAAACATTTATTACTGTACCAATCTGCTGATATTTGACAGCAAAGTCTCATGTGTATACCCGGATATTGCATATTTCACCATATTTGACTTACTGTAAATACACTTTGATCAATAATTCCTGGCTATGGGTGGTTTATTTGCCTTCTGCTTATCCAACACTACACCTCTATCTGATAGCAAACCTTTTTTACCTTACATTTTTTTGTCTTATTAAAAAGCAGATTCTCATGTTAATATTGACATCACATTTTCACAATTTTTGACTAACCATAATTACACTTTGATCATAATTCCTGGCTATGGGTGGTATATTTGCCTTCTGCTCATCCAACTCTACATCTGTCCTTGATAACAAACATTTATCACTGCACAAGTATGGATATATTTAACATACAAGTCTTAAATGTATTCCTGAATATTGCATATTTCACCTTTTTTTTACTTACTGTAACTACACTTTGATCAATAATTCCTGGCTATGGGTGTTATATTTGCCTTCTACTCATCCAAGACTACACCTCTATCTGATATCAAACATTTTAACTGTACCAATTTGGAGATATTTAACAGCAAAGTCTTAAATTTATACTGAAGAAAACATATTTCACCAAATTTGACTAACTGTTAATACACTTTGATCAAAAATTCCTTGCTTTGGGTGGTATCTTTGTCTTCTACTCATCCATTTTATGTGTGTACTTGATATCAAACATTTAAACTGTACTAATATGGAGATATTACACAGCAAAGTGTCATATTTATACCCAAGATAGCACATTTCATCAATTTTGACTTACTGTAAATACACTTCGATCAATAATTCCTGGCTATGGGTGGTTTATTTGCCTTCTGCTCATCCAACACTACACCTGTACCTGATATATTTTAACTGTACCAATATGGCGATTTCACACTGCAAAGTCTCATATTTATACCAGGAGATTGCATATTTCAATGAATCAATTTGATTCAATTTAGACAAAGTTGGGGGGGGGGCTGCGTGACTTCATCGTCTCCTAATTAACCTGTCATATCTTAAAAGTGAAGCAGTACAAATGAAATATTTTTGTCCCATCATGCCTTGAGGAAGATTAACTTTGGCGAAGAAGACAGTCAGACGGAGTGATTGGTCCTACATTTTATTGACCTGCTTTTGTATTGCACCTTCTTATAACCATGCCTGGAAACAGCAGAACTCGGGTAACAAGTAGATAAAAACATTCTTGTAACACTTTTAATCACGAGTCGAAAAACAGCCGAATGGATAACCACATATAAAACTCTGTACAGTTCTGCTGTGTTGACAGTCGCCATAATTAGGGCCTGAGCCCGAGGACGAAAGGTCCGGGGAAGGACCTACTGTAACCTGAGGGAAACATGAAAAAAAAAAGAGAGAGATAAAAATAGAAAACAGAGAGCTACAGCTACAAGAAGCATATATTCAAGACCTGCAACGCAGGACGAATCTGATTATACCACTTTTGTCCATGTGGGATTTGTAAATTTAAAAAAAAAACGTTATTATTAGGGCTCGAGCCCTACGAAAGGTCTGGGCGAGGACCTATTGTTGACATTTTTTTAAATATTATTATTCCTTCTTTCTTTATTACCATCTTTCCTCACAACAATGAATCCCATTTTACGTATAATAAGCTTTATACCTATGTTTAAGCGTTGTTAAATTTTTAACTATGACAAAATTTGCCTACCCCGGAATAGATTGGACTTTTAGCGGTCACATGCTAGCTACAAAAACACACTTCCCTCCTAGGTTTTTCCTCAGATCATTTCCATCTTTGGCTCATGTGTACAATAGAATTTGAGGAATAAAAGTCATTAATAGAGTTTTTGTAACTCAATGTGCACGGCCACCAGAGGCCGCCAAAAATGACAATTTTTTCACATTATCGGATCTCCATTAAATTTCTGGTGCACATCTGCCATGCCAGGAAAATCAGAAAAATAAATTCATTATGGGAATTTTCAAAAAGATAGTTCTGCAATTTAATGTCAAAGTTCAATTTTTTGCATAATCAGGGTGAATAATTTTTCGAACTGGTCCCAGTGTTTTTCTCTGATCAGGCTGGAATTGGGCCTGTGCATACAAGACACATAGAAGATCAAAAAATATTTAAAAAAATTTCCTCTATGTAAGTTGATATCACCAGTGTAGTGATTAAATATATTATCCTAAACTTCCAGGCAAATTCTCTCCTACTGTGACTACTTAAACATTTGTGCCTTAACATCCAGGATTCTTCCCATTCATCATCTGTCATGGTGGTGGCTTTAATCTCACATTTTCCTTTGACATCAAGATTATTATCAGTTGTGTCCATATAAATTCTTTAATATAATAAGATACTTTACCTTGTACTCCAATTTGATTGGCCACCACTCCAATAAAACTCGGAAATTTTAAGTTTCTCTAGTTTCCTTTTCTTAAAATGAAATTCACCAATTTGTGAGTTTATAAAGTCGTGAATGTGTTACTTTATCAACTCAAAAATGACAAGTTTTCATTTTCATTTTTTTTTCCTAAAGTGGCCATAATATGCCGTCGTATACTTTACACTGAGCATATACAGTGAGAGTAAAAAAGTATTTGCTGATTTTGTTGGTTTGCCCACTAATAAAGACATGATCATTCTATACTTTTAATGGTAGATGTATTTAAACATGGTGAGATAGAATATCAAAAAGAAAATCCAGATAATAAGTTTAAGGAATATATTTTAATTGATTTGTATTTCATTGAGGGGAAAAAAAGTATTTGATCCCCTAGTACGCATTAGGATTTCTGGCTTTCACAGAGCAGTTAGACACTCCCAATCAACTTGGGAATTGAAGACTGAATTGAAGACACCTGTTCTAACTAATCACCTGTATAAAAGACACCTGATCAGAGACAGATTCCAAGCTCTCCAACATGGGTAAGACAAAAGAACTCTCTCAGGACCTCAGAGACAGGATTATTGACCTGCACAAATCTGGAATGGGCTACAAAAACATCAGCAAGATGCTGGGAATCAAAGTAACAACCATTGGTGCAACTGTTAGAAAATTTAAAAAGTATAACATGACCATCAACAGACCTCGATCTGGTGCTCCACAGAAGATTTCACCTCGTGGGGTTGCAATGATCATGAGAACTGTGAGAAATCATCCTGCAACTACTCGGCAGGAGTTAGTGAATGACCTCAAGGCAGCTGGGACCACAGTCACCAGGAAAACAGTTGGCAACACTTTGCAACGGAATGGGTTAAAATCCTGCAGTGCCCGAAAGGTACCCCTGCTTAAGAAGGCACATGTGGAGGCCCGCCTAAAGTATGCCAATGATCACCTCAAAGATGCACAAAGTGACAGGGAGAATGTTCTATGGTCAGACGAGACCAAAATTGAACTATTTGGCCTAAACTCTACACGTCGTGTGTGGAGAAAGAAAAATGCTGCCTATGACCCAAAGAACACTGTGCCCACCATCAAGCATGGAGGTGGAAGCATTATGTTTTGGGGGTGTTTCTCTGCCAAGGGCACAGGGCTACTACACCGCATCAGTGGGAAGATGGATGGAGCCATGTACCATGCAGTCTTGAGGGACAACCTCCTCCCCTCTACCAGGAAGCTGAAAATGGGCCGTGGTTGGGTCTTCCAACATGACAACAATCCAAAGCATACAGCGAAGGCAACAAAGGAGTGGCTCAAGAAGAACCATATTAAGGTCATGGAGTGGCCCAGCCAGTCTCCAGACCTCAATCCAATTGAAAATCTATGGAGGGAGCTGAAGGTCCGAGTTGCCAAGCGACAGCCCACCAACCTGAATGATTTGGAGAGGATCTGCAAAGAAGAGTGGGCCAAAATTCCCCCTGATATGTGCTAACCTTGTGGATAACTACCGCAAACGTCTGATTGCTGTGCTTGCAAACAAAGGCTTTGCCACCAAGTATTAACTGCTTTTGTCTAGAGGGATCAAATACTTATTTCCCTCAATGAAATACAAATGAATCAAAATATATTCTTGAAAGTTATTTTCTGGATTTTCGTTTTGATATTCTGTCTCTCCATGTTAGAATACATCTACCATTAAAAGTATAGAATGATCATGTCTTTATTAGTGGGCAAACCAACAAATTCAGCAAGGGATCAAATACTTTTTACTCTCACTGTATAATATGAAAGTGTAAGACATAAGACAAGCACTTGGATCCAAAATGTCACGTTTACTTGTCATTAGACGGTGGAAATTGAAGGGATTGCATATATATATCCTCCTGTACCCCAATAATGTCAAATGTGGCAATACATCAACTGCAGGTCTAACAATGCAATATTTAGTCATAATAAATTATGTGTATTGTATGACCATTGATTATGCTAATTGGATGTTTTGACGTATAAATGTTACAGTTTAAATATGAATCACATGTGTCAATGACAATTTTATTTATTTTCTCTTCCATTGTATTCCTTTTTGACGTACAGAGTCAATGTCTTCCCTTCATTCGGACAGGTATGTGTTAAGAAATTCCATTTTCAAAAAAAAGAACAAAAAATAAAACCCATCTTGATTTTCTTCAAAATAATGAGCTTTCTAATAATTGTGTTTTCTTACTGAATCGCTGTTTGTTCTGTGTCTTAAAGTCCAGGAAAATAACCATAACAGTGGAAGACATTCAAATGAGGATTGACAGGCCATCAGCTGGTGTGTCCATTAACAATGAAAGAAACAGTTCAGCTAAAGGCTTTCGGGAAGATATGTGCCTTGATTTAGCAATCGCTAATGTGCAAAAAATGGGGTGAGACTGAGACAGGTGTACCTAATACATCAAATGGTAATTTTAGTTATTTTTCCTTTTTGTGATTTAACATATGTAATTTATTTAGTTTCCACTCACGAATGTGCTGACATGTCTTTATTTTCTATCAACCACCTGTCAATGCAGTTTATTGAATTTTAATTTGAAGTGTTAATCAAAATATTCATTGTAATTTATTATCATTATTGTAATTATTATTCATACTGTTTTCAATATAACTGTTGTTATATTGTCCTCCTCCTCCTCCTCCCCCCTTCTCCCCCCTCCCAAAGTTGTCAGCAGCACTTTTGGTTCTCCTCGTCTTTCAGTGAGAACCAGCACCTCAAGTTCTCCTCTGTGTCTGTAGCAATACTCCTTCCCCTTCCTCTTCTGGTGAAAAGCAGCACCTCAAGTTCTCCTCTGTGTGTAAGCAGCAACACTCCGTCTTCTCCCCCTCCTTCTCCTCCCCCGCCAAAAGTGAACAGCAGCACATCGAGTCCTGCTCCTCCTCCTTCTCTACCCCCTCCTGAAGTTGTCAGCAGCACTTCTGGTTCCCCTCCTCTGTTTGAAAAAAGCACTAAAAGTCAGACTCCTCCTCTAGAGGAGGGCAGCACTTCTGATGAACATGGCACCCTCAGTTATCCCCCTCCTCCTCCAGATGTCCAAAGCACAATCAGACACTCACCCTCTTCAGGTAGTGCAGATTCAGAAACTTTATATTTTATCAAAAAAATTGCCACAGTCGCCATGCTTTTTTTTTCCATTTCTGCAGAGGACTGGGCATATCTTTGAGAGAGGCAACAGGGGAATCTGTTCAAGACATCTGAGTGGACAAATGTCATTTAAAAAGGAATCCGCACAATTCATCCCTTTTGCAGTTTTGCATTTAAACGTGACAGGGTCAAGCCATTAGCATCATCAAGAGACACCCCACTCTTCACCTGTCTTGGGTACTGTATGTTTGAGGACTGTACTGTATGTTTGGAGGTGAAGGTGGACAGTGTGTCATCATTGAAAGCTGTGGTGACCTTCCAGGGAGACTCAGTCAGACATGATCGTCAAGAGTTGAGAAGGAGGCCTGTCTGTGGCAAAGAAAGGGAAGTCATTTCAGAAACATTGACTTCAAAACTCCCCCCTTCTCTGTACCTGCAAAAGCTAGGTCAACTAGATGAGACTGTGGAGTTATCCGGGTGCAGGGATGAAGTACCAACAAAGGGCGTTATGAAGACAGTTTCTTGGAGTGCAAGGAAGAGACTACAGAGACACAAGAATGAAATGATTAGCCTCCAGAGGATCATTGAAGAGGAGCTTCAGGGAAAAGGGGGTGTAATTCTGGAGACCATTCAAATTTTTGCTGAGAGGGCTAAGGAGGTGTAGGGTTTAAGGTGTTGTTAACCTCTACAAACAGGATGAAACAGCGGCAGAAGGAGGTAGAGGAAGAAGGCAGACACCAAAAACACGCAGGAGTCAGCAAATTCCAGAGCTCTGGTCTTAGTTTTTACTTTTCACATGGAAAAAAGACACAATCCACACTCGTGCAGCAGAACAAAAGATCTGGAGCCTCTCACACACACTCTGCAGGTGCAGCAGATCCCTTAATTAGAGCTGCACCAGCAGAAGAGACACACCCTGCCCCACCTCTCCTGGCCTCTGCCCCAAGACTCCTCCCACACGGCTGACAACTAAATAAATTTACAAAAAACAATATTTAAAACACAAGGCAAATGACTGACACTAATACAGAGCAAAGAAATTACCTAAGGAACTGAAAACAACCTTAACAACCTCAAACTTAAGAAAAAAATCCCCTTTAACCCCTCCCCTCTCTCTCCCCTGATCCCTCCACTCAGCCTGAAGGCTGCTGGAGTCCTGTGGTGTCCATGTGTACACTGCCATGAACACATCCCCTGGAAATGGACCTCAAAGAGAGAGAGATTAGGAATAGGTTCTTCTTTTAAATAAATAAAAGACACCAAAACAAAAACTAACTGTATTAATCGGTCAATGTGCAGTTTGTGTACCTCAGTGAGGGGGATGCTGACCAGCTCCCTCACAGGAGGATATAGTTTATGTAGATGCAACAGGGAGCATTATAAAAAAGTCAAAGGAAGTAAGGGCACCATTTTATAAATATGAAATAGTGGTCAGACACCCTACGAGAGGTGGGTCGCCGTCCCTGTGGCGACATTTGTCACATATGAACACACAACATCCTCTGTCATTTTTCCTGGGGTCCTTCATGACGGACTGCATCAGATGCCATGGAAGACATTTGAAGAAGAGATGTGTGATGTACATGAGTGCTAGATCTCTGGTCCTCATGGAGTCCATTTCACAGAACTTTTGCAGAATGAGTCTCAGAGGACGTCTCTCAGTTTATTTTGACATTGTCACAGGACAAGGACAGAACCAGGCCTTCCACATACTTGTTCTGCACCGATGCCTCAGCCACATCATGAAAAACACAAAGAACCTGTGCCGGAAGCAGTAAGTAGTTTGTTTATGTGTATTTGTATTTGACATGATAAGGTGTTCAGATCTATTTAAGTTTGGGTATGTATTTATTCTTTTCCAGAGTGCTGACAAACACTACCACCTGGCAATGCACATCTTCGGGCTGATGACACAAGCCACCACGCTCCAGGAGCTTGATGAAATTGTACACAGCACTGCTGTGGTGTTCTCAAGCTCATGCAGCGGACAGGAGGTTGAAAACCACTTTAACAACCTGCAAAGACTCCTGACCAGAGCTGGACCCCTTGAAATTGACGAGAGAGCAATACAGGAGGAAAACTTTGTGGTAAGTTTTCATTTTTAAAAATGGTGCATAGCATTTTGCTCTGTTATTTAAAATGTATGATGGAAAAAGTAACAATATTTATTATTTATTAACTGAAAAAGGCAGGTGTCATTTTTTTAGTTTAATGTAGTCATTTTATGTGCTGATAAAATTGTAAGAACAGGTAATAATGTTAAAACTGTCAGTGTCTGTCAAGTTTTTACATTGCTCTGAGTTTCCTTTCTTGTCTCTTGTCTTTCAGTTCCTGTCAAGCTGCCTCCCTCACCGCTGATCACTGGGTTCCTCCCTGATGTGTTGCACCTGTGTCTTGTTAGAGTCACTCCCTTTTCCTTCTTATACCCCGGTGTTCCCTCACTTCTCAGCCAGATTATCACTTACCTTAAGTTGATACTTCAAGCCTGTTACCTCGTGTTCTCCCTCGTGTTTCGACCTTCTTGCCTGTTTAGTTCTCTGATAATTGCCTGCCGGATTTTGGACTCTTGTTTTTCGCTGACTGCCTTCCCGTGTACCGACTGCTTCGAATAAAGACTGTTTGTTCATACCTGCATAGAGCGTCCTCCTTCTGTGCCGGACAAAAACAGCCAAAAGCTGCCACTATGGGGTGAAACTTGTGCCACAAGAAACTGAATTTGAATATTTGTTTTGAATTTGAAAAGCATGATCTGAAATTTAATTTATTTGTTTTGAAATTAAATTTATCTGTTTTGAAATTCAGTTTTACAATTCAATTTCAATAAAGAACGCCCAATTCAATTTTAATACAGAACAGCACGCCCGTTACATGGTCTGAGCCCGTGAGGGAGACTAATCAAGCACCGATCCACAGAAAGCGTCTTCACCCGCGGACCCTCCCTTCGAAGCAAGGAAGACAACGCCATCTCAACCGTGTCGGAAGACCACGGACTGAATCATCAGGTTTGCTTGAAACTTAAAATGATTCATTTTAGATTACTGTCTGGGGTAAAACAACGTAAGTCCCTAGCATTATTACTGTGGCTCTTGGGGCTAATTATAGCTTCAGTCAGGATGCTGGGGATACCTAGCTTGTACACGCGCCAATACAATGTTACCAAACAAGAAACGTAAAACAATCTTATATAAATAAATACGTATTTTACATATTTTGCAATACAATTCATGAAAGAGAGGTGCAACTTTTTCGATGTTCGAGAGTGTGACTTTATTTTTTTGGTCATCGTAGCGGTCACCACAAACGTCCAATTAGTGTATTTCAGTTGCAACTGTTTTATACTACCTAATGCTGTACACGTCTGTCAGAGATAACAAAGTATGAAGATGACGTTTGGAAGAGCTTTGTGTTTGTAAGTCACTAAAATCATGACTAAAATCACTTCCTCTCATTTCCCCCATCATTTCTGGAATATACAGCCTAATGAAGCGCAATGCATAGTCCTTCGACAACGTTTTTAGTTTTTTTTTTTAGCCTCCAGTCAGAGCAAATACGTAACAAGCTTTTGAACTACTATATACTTGCTGTAGGCAATCTTACAGTTTTTACTGATTTTAATTTTTTTTAACCTGGATGGCCTCTGTACGTAAATTATGATAGAATTAAGTTGCCAGGAACAAATAATTGTTATATATATAACTGACACTTCAAGAGTTTATGAGTTGCCATAGCAAAACGCTAGCAGCACTGACAGACAGACTTTAAGAGAGATGGCAAGCTTTGCTAAATTTTGAGACTTTTCTTCTAACTGTCGGTCAGGAGAAGGCTAACACGTTTTCACTGTAACTACCGATCAGTAAATGGGTCAAACTTCATACAGATGTCCACACGGTTTTTTATTCTTCTTGAAGCCAGTTTTTGTGTAAACACCGTGAAAACTAGAGCAAAGGAAAACAAAGCTTTAGAGTTAATCTAGTTTCATATACTTATATGCCACAAACATATTTTCTCAACATAAATCAAAAATAAATATAGTATAACTACAGTATTTACCATGTTAGCCGTCTCCAAAAATATGTGAAAACACAAATATGTTTGAATGTCTACCAAAGGTAACCATCCTCAACTGTGATTTATTTGCTTATAATCAATGTGTGTGTATAAAAAAATAAACAGGGTCATTTTTGAAGTTTCTGTTGTCATTATGATTTAAAAGTGTAGACGCAGTTGTTAGTTCATAAATGTCTTCACCCAACCTCTAACCATGAGTGCTATTCATATTTTCTGAGGTAAGGCCAAAATATCAGAAAAGGAGGGAGAGGCTGGAGGGGGTGTAAACGTTTAAGCACAACTGTATATTCATATCTTATTTTTACTTTTTGCAATTTATCCTAACATACGACATGAATTGCATAGAAATATTTTCTTATTTCACCAGATTAATCAAACGTGAAAATGGGGAGCTCCAGAACTTCAACTTTAACTTGAACAACTTTGCTCTTAGCTCCAGAACATTTTACAAAGTCCAAGATATATTGTTGTTTCAAGTCAGTTTAACTGTCATCCACTGTCTGTAGTTTGCATCCATTATCTCTGAGCTGAGTCCTGGATGCATGGTGTGCTGCATGCTGTAGACTGAGCTAGAGGGGTCAGAGATGCAGTTTAGAATGACTTTAAAAGTTTAACTCACGGCGCGGATGGCCTAGTGGATATGGCTGCGCACCATGAGGCTTGTCCTCGAGCGGGCGGCCCGGGTTCGAATCCGACCTGTGGCCATTTCCCGCATGTCACTCCCCATTCTCTCTCCCCTTTCCGATACTATCCACTGTCCTCTATCAAATAAAGGCACAAAATGCCAAAAAAATAACTTAAAAAAAAAAAAAAAAAAAAGTTTAACTCAGGTCATGTTTGTTGGAAAAAAAAAAGTGTGATCCAAAAAAAAAAAGAAAAAAGACAGTGTCTTTTTGAATTTTTACAACATTCAAATTACAACTAAGTGCTTCACAAACATCTTAAATACATTTTTGAGCAATATAAATGCATGACAAAACAAGCAACAGAGTAAAAATTAACAGCAAGGCACACATTTAATTAATTCATTTTCAACAAGGAGTGTCTGCAGAAGAGATTTCCCGTTTGAAACAGATTTTACATGCCAGATTTCTGCAGTCTGGAAGCCCAAATGACACAATCCCTGAGGCCTGAAAGTCTTTAGTCCGGCTCTGGTGGATTCCCCCTGTAAACCAAGCTGGTCATAGACAGACCTGGCTATGAAGGAAAGAGATGGTCAGTTACATACTTGTTGGTGAATTGATATTTTTGCCTACTCTTAGGTCCTCTGGTTTTTACAGAAAGGTGCTGTAGTGTTGCGGTTAAAAGAAAAAAATGGTGGATGATCCCAAGGGAGGTTAAAATAGTTATGAAATAACATGCTGCACAGCTCAGGCTGTCTGAAGCCAAATGTGGAGACTAAGCAGGCTTTAACTACCAATCCAGGAACTGAAATGGAACAGATATCACCTAGTCACAGTTCTCTAGCATTTGAAAATCTTCCAAAGCATTCTAAAGCTTCTTTCTGATCTTCTGAGAAAGATCCCTGCTACATGCTATAAACTACATGCTATTCACTACTGATGACATACTACAAACTACATTTGACCCTTCAGCAGGCACTGCTGGTATAATAGACAATTTAATAAGTCTAAGCCACTGTCTTTTTTCCTGTTCAGTATTCAGTCTGTGTCTTTCCTAACCTCAGTGCAAGTTTTTCCTTTTTCAGTTCTACTCTTTGTTCCAGTTGAAGTTTTAGTGATTTTTTTTTTTTTTTTTTACAAAACGAGCAGTGTGGGAAAGGGCAGTGTGTCTGTTTTGGGTGACATAAGGGTCAATGACGTGATGTCCCTTTTTTGTGTCCGAGAGCAATATTTCCTTCCATCATGAATTGAGCATTTCATCACATGTATTTCTTTATTCTATGAAACCTGTATTATTTGAAAACATCTTTAAACTATTAAAATATAACATGTTTTTTTGTGTTTGGGTTCCTCAAACCTCCAAAATGTCAGGTGGTGCAACCGTCCTGACAAGTATCCACAGTAATTAAACTCTAAAAATTGAATGTCAGTTATTGTAAATTGAAATTAAAAATACAGTGGCATTATTTTATGCTTGAACATTTTTAAATAAAACATTCTTTGTAAATGAAAAGAATTTCAAAGCTGTTGAGAAATTTAAAAAACTTTTGTCCCGTAATTTTCACATTGTCAAATGTCAGGGTGGTGCAACCGTAACATTAGACTTTTATTTTAAAGTGAAGAGAATAAAACAGGAAACAGGAAACTGCATCAGCCAGAGGAGCCCAAATGACATTTGTGACCAAGTGGAAAAGTTTGTAGATTTCTCTGAAATACTGATAAAAAAGGTTTTTTCACTTCATTGGTGACTGGAACAATTTCCATGTCAGGTGGAACAACCAATGTAATAATGTGAAATGTTATTTTAACATCAAATTATTTATCTTATTCACAAATAAAAGAAATGAAACACACAAAATGAAAATGTATGAGTCACTACAGACACTTGAGAGATACTTGCCAATAATTTCACACAGAAAAAATAACAGGAACATATAAATATATTTTCATATATTTGGTTGCGCCACCTGACATTTTTGGGTGCTCAAATTAAAAATACTAAAAAATAATGAACCTAAAAACTTTGAAATGTTGGTCAACTACTGAAATCTGTTAAAAAACATGATTCTTTACTCAGAAATATGTTTTTTTATCAATTTTCAAAGAACTTTTTCAAAACACCTTGACCCTCTTTTTGTCATTGACCCATAAGCTAAAAACGTTTGAGTTTGCAGGATTATGTGTAACAACCTTTATAACGATCTCATATAAGGCTTTAAAAACCAATGAAAACATAATGTGACGTTTCTTTGAAATCTTTGTCATTTAATTCATTCAAAAATACACAACCAAATGCTCCATTTTGCTCAACTGTAGACCTATTCACTCTTTCCAAATGAAAAAAAAATCAGAAAACAGACTTCTGTAGTTGATTTCAACTCAGTGAGAAGATACACAGGGGATCACAGCTTTCTATCCTTCAAACAGACAGTGGATTTACAAGAGAACAGGAGGCAGAAAGAGAGAGAGAGAGAGAAACATTTGATTGGGAAGATCAAACAATTAATGCTCTGATTTGTCTCTGTTATCATATGGTTCCCTTGTGTCAAAGGTTGTCTCTGTGTGAGCAGCTGGCTGGTGTGTGAAACCTTGTGGACATTTCACAAACTTGGGATTAATGTCACAAATCTTAAAGAGTAAAGAAAATTCTCATTACATGATGAGTTTCAAGGAGAGACAATTCAGATTACCCTAATATTTATCCTCTCCATCAGGAATATTAGGTATTGCCCTTAGATTTTCTCTGCATTTAATAAACCTCCCTGAACTCTAAAGATAGGATGTAGTACTAGCCCATAGGAGAAAAATGAAAACCTTGGTCAGTCTGACTGGAAAACTTGATCCTAACGTATAAGGCCAAGTTTTCTTCTGTTAGACTGAAATAAATGTATGAGATAAATTATTTAAGTCCTCACATGTAGAACTGAGACAGGTCTTAAGATGCGATCTGATGATAGGCAGAGTCTAAAGCTTTCTTCTAGACAGTGTGAAAAAGCAGAGAAGAAGTAGAATTACTCCTAACAGTGAGTTCAGTGGTAAAAGGATGGTGGCTTTGCAGAGCGGTGGTCAGAACGTAAAGTGGAAACACATGGAGTGTTTCATGGCTTTAAGGTTTACAGAACAAGACCTTATCCTCTTATCGGGCAGTCTTTTACTATTCTACAAATCGGTCAAACATAAAATTCTTCCAAATTATTTCAGACAACAGATGACGCAACAACCATCATCAATCACTATCGATCTGAAGGTTTTGAAACTACAGGAGCAACAGAAGGAGAGAGATTGAAGCCAGAATTATTGTGCGCAGGAACAGGGATGTCTTTTCCTCCAGCATGTCACACACACATGGTCACACACACACACACACACACACACACACACAGATATAGGAGAGAGACAGATCCATATGCAAATTAACCTCACTTTCCAATCCTGCTCCTTGCACAGTTTGCATTCTTGACTGATTTCAGAAAATCACTTGAGCTGGGCTATTTTTTATCCAGGTCTCCTTGGCTGATGTGTTCTTCTCTTGTGTTAATGCCGAGCGGCAACCTCCGGTCTGAAAAAATGAGACAACACGGAAGTGCTAAAAAACTGCTGTTCCTCAAGTGATTGCTTGAGGCTGGCTCCAGAAGCACCGGAAGTACTGTATTAGCAGACGGGAAAAAGGCCATTTTCAGAGCCGAAATCGGCGTATTTAAAGCCTGGTACAAACTCTGTCTACCATCTGGATCGCTAATTTTGCTAACAGCTCCCACTGTGAGGGGGGTGAATTTTTTTCTAACTTGGCCGTTTGGAAGATATTAGGATCGAGAGCTTACCCAATCAGAGCCACAGCTCAGATCACGTGACTGACGGGCGCCTAACGGCTGTGAGTTTGGGCACTCGTCACTCGTCCCATTTCCAATATGACCGCGCCCGTCGTTTAGCCTAAAATCAGAGCTGCAGTAACAGACGGGTGACGTCACAGAGACTACGTCCATGTTTTATACAGTCTATGGTTAATGCAAATGGCTTTACTCATCTTTTGAACTGATTTTCTATCACAGTTTTCAAATTACTATCAATTTATAAACATTAATTCTGTATTTGCCCCTGTGTGATTGGCTCAAGTTAAAAAACAGATCTAGATAAAAATACAGTTTAAACAAAGTCTTTGGATGGTAATTCTTATGTGTCAGAGTCAGCCAGGCTTGTAGCCAGCTGCTCTATAATGATTTGTTCCAGCGTTTGCCTCTCTGGTTCCCAGTCTTCCATGTCAGCATAGCTGAGTTCAGGCTCTGCCCCGCACAAGCCCAAAGAGCTGACTGACCCTGCCAAGGACCCACAGCCTTCATATGCATAAGTCTGAAGTGAGTCATAAGGTGGGCCTTTAGTGTCCAAGTCAGCTTTGAACACTTTCTGCTGCAGAATCTGCTGGATGATGTCATGGCCATCTGGAAGCAGTGATGGCGCTGACTGGCAGAAATCATGAGGGATGCTGTCAATGACAAACCAGCCAGTCTCTGACTCAGAACTGTAGCTCCCGTAATCCATCTCCTGTGATTTCCTCCTCCTCCACACCACAAACCTCGCCTCTTCATCCTCAAGCTCCCCATCTTCCTCATAGGGGCTCACTCCACACTTGAGGTAGGCATGGAGCTTCCGGCGAGGCTCAGAGGCTTTTGGGTTTCTAAGCGCAGCAATGTCAAAAGCCTCTGTGTCCTCCTCCCCACCTCCCTCATCATCGTAGGTCACCACATTCTCTCTGATATCCTCCTCAGACAGAATCAGAGGCTCTTTACTTGCCTTCTTGTTCCGTAGCTGGGTGAACAGCATCACTATAGCTGAAGGGAGAAGCAGGAAAAGTTACGAGGAAGACAAGGCAGAGAAAAACAACAACACACTGAGCCCTTCCCAATAAGATGGAACCTTATACTAGAATGGACATGAATGGACGTGATACAAGCATCCTTTGGGAAATGGAGAGGTGTGCTACCCTGTGCTCAAATGATTCAGACCTGAGTTAGAGTTAGGAATGGATTCTAGCAGTAGTGCTTTCACATCCTGCCTCAGTGTTAGGTTCAAGAAAACTTGTGATTCAGGACTCATCCTTACCCAATAATATGACGATGCACAGCAGGATTGCCACAAAGGCCCCTGTGCTGAGACCAGCTGAAGACAAGAAGGCCTGGGCCTGGCACACATTGTTACGCCACCTGGTGTTCCTCTGACATTCACACACCCTGAGGGAGACCGTAGCAGTGCTGCTCAGAGGGGGCTCCCCACCATCAGCCACAATCAGCACCAGGCTGAATAACTTCTGGTCCCTGTCCTGACTGAAGCCATCACGCCGACGAGACACAATGCTGACACTCATGTCTGATAAGAAAGAGGACAAGATGGAGGACAGGAGGGGAAGGGTAAATGGTCAGATTGAGGTGAGAGAAGATGAGCAGTGAATGGATTAGGTCCTGTGGGTTGTACAGATACAGCATTGCTGATTTCAGTCTGTTTCAAAACCAGATGAGAACCCATCACTACAGAGGCCCTAGCAGCCCTCAGGGCATGATTCTATTTCTGACACCGAACCGAAACTGAAAAAAACCTGAAACTGAAACAGCTGCTTTCCCAACAAACTGAAGCAAAGATGCTTTTCATTTCTTCAGAAAACACTTCCATTACAATCAGCTGAAACAGTTATGCAGCTGACCCCTTCAAGGTGTTTACCAAGTTGACCCCTCTGAGGTGGTGTTCTACTAGAAAAAGTGCCTCGACCACCAAAACCAGCTGACATGATCAGCTCAAACTTTCTCCATGACCATTCACTCAGTGCTTGGTTCTGAGCTCCACTTTCAAGGATACTTGCTTTCTTTCTCAATTTGGTAGATACGCAATTAATAAGAAAAAAGAAAATTCATTAGGCCATAAGATGAGAAGTTTAATACACACACAAAGTAAGACTCTAGAGCAGCTTTCCTATAGAGTACAGTTTGTTATCGAGCATTTCAGTGATCAGACGGATTAAAATAAATGGTTTGAACAAGGAGCATGTGTGGAAAAACAACAAAAACAACAAAAAATAAACCAGAAATATCTGCAATGCACCAGTGAGCTCTGTGTGCTTTGGAAGAACAGGTAAACAACAACAACAGCGCAGGAGAGACAGAGGAGACATCAAGGGATGGAAAAGCAAATAGAAGCTGACAGAGGAGGAGGTGAGATACATTAAGAGTGGAACACGGGGCAGACAGAGAAGCTCTGAGAGCATCACATGGCTTGACACATACCTGACCGTAAAAGACCACCTGCCCCCTCCACATTATCAGGAAAAAGCACTGTAAGGCCAAATGTGGAGAGAAAAAAACACACAACTCCGTCTGGTTACCATGGCAACAGCACCACCATTTTTGTGTTGTTGTTTTTTTCCCCTTTGGATATAAAAGCAGATCTAAGTGGAGGGGGAACCTGCTCCAGCAACCAGAAACACTGCTAATGATGCCAGCAGGATGTCTTTTTTAGCTGTAAAAGCAGAGACACACCCAGTCATTAATGTGTTCATCTGAGGGAGCAGAAAGCCCTCATGCTCATTACCTGGATTACCTGGAAGCACAGGTGGGTTGTAACGAGTTACATTTAGTAGTAACTTTTTAGACAAATTGTACTTGTGAGAGTGATTTAACTTTTTAAAAAAAATATTTCTCCCTTTTATTTATTTCGTTTGTTTCTTTTTAATGTTCATTTTTATTTATGTGATGCACTTTGTAACATTGTTTTGAAAAGTGCTATATAAATAAAGTTATAATTATTATAATGTAGGCCAAGTAAAAAAAAAAAAAAAAGAGCTTCCCCTCCTCATTGGACCAGCAGCCGCCACACTGGTGTGGATGTTTTCTGTATTTATTTCAATGTGAGGACGAGTGTATGTATTATATAGAGACATTTGAATGTGTAATTATTCTTATGTTTTGTAATTTGCTTTAAATTTTTGCTTCCAGTCTTGTAGTTTCACTTTGTGAGTTCAGTTTTGAAAAGAGATGATTGTTTACTTGCTTTTAATCATCCTTATTCAACAAAGTAACATCTAGTTACACTTTGCTGTGTATTTTTATTTATTTATTTATAAAGTGAATGAATAAATAAATCAAAAATTTTTAGATGATGACAGTGGGTCTAGTTGAAAGTGAAAACGTTGTGTAGTGGGCTGCTGACTGAGATGAGGGATGAGATTAAATAGATCCTGAAACTTAGCCTGGTCTGGAGCAGGCTGGCTCCACAGGATAAATCTCTATGGTAACTTAGGTCATAACATATCCCACTTCCCACTATCCCACTTTTGTGCAACCGGATCAAGGATAAGTTGAGCCAGGATAACCAAGATATCCCGGCTTAAAACCTTATCCTAGTTTTGTGCAACTGGCCCCTGGCTGCAAAAAACTGGTGGCTGCAGCAAAGCGGAGAGGATGTGAAGCTCTGCTGGAGTGGATCTATCATGACCCATCCCCGGTGGAGTGCACAAACCTGTGAGGGGGATGCAGAGAAGTTGAAAAGGAAGAGGGTGTCTGCAATACACCATGTTACCAACCAACATGACTAGCCAGGGAACCGTCACTACCACCGTGTGCCCATGAACCACTTGAAGAGACAAGCCAGATAAGTAAGCTGTGGTTAAGCCCAGGATCTCAAGCTCACAACACACTGGTTAAGACAGTGAAGGATGGGCGCCTCTGGTCCTGAAAGACCTGGGTCATCTGACAAAGTGCATTTACACAGAAAGTTTCACAGTCATTCATCGAATTTTCACAGAATTATTCACTTAATTTATTTTATAACTTTAAATTCCAATTTCTTTCTGGCCACTCCATGTGGCTCATATACCCTTCAAAGAGAACACATTTTGGATATGTTGTGATGATCCATGCCTCCATCCTTGCTGCTCCGGAGCACAACAACAATGTAGAAAGGGAGCAGGTAGCTAAACTGTTGTAACTCTTCTTGGTTAAGATATACTGTGCCACATTATTTTATACTCACATTATTTGACCTAGTTAACACATTTGGATATTTCTGTTTTTGAACAGGCTGTTGATCAAGATGGAAAGAGTCTTGGTGAACCCAAGTTTAAAATCTTTTGGAGCAAAGTCTAGGGGTTCAGAGGAAGACCAGTGGCTCACTGGTGGGATTTAAGTGCTCATGTTGACAATGAGACAGTGAGACCTGGAGGGGCGTGATCGGGAGGAACGGCCCCTCCGATCTGAACCTGAGTGGTGCTTTGTTGTTGGGCTTCTGTGCTCGCGTCTTCTGTGCTTATAGACAGATTGTCTCTAACGAACACTATGTTCAAGCATAAGGGCGTCCATATGTACACTTGGCACCAGGACACCCTAGGCCGCAGTGCCATGATTCACTTTGTGGTCGTGTCGTCGGACCTGTGGGTGCATGTCTTGGATACCAGGGTGAAGAGAGGGGTGGAGCTGTCAACTGATCACCACCTTGTGGTGAGATTGCTCCGATGGTGGAGCAGGATGCCGGTGAGACCTGGTATACCCAAACTTATTGTGAGGCTTTGCTGGGAACGTCTGGCAGAGTCTCTTGTCAGAAAGAGCTTTAACCCCCACCTCCGGTAGGGGACATTGAGCTTGAGCTTTGTTCTGTGCCTCCTTTGTTGAGGCGGCTGATTGGAGCTGTGGCTGTAAGGTGGTTGGTACCTGTTGGGGCGGTAATACCTGAACCTGCTGGTGGACAGAAGGAGTTCTATAGAGCCTTTTTGGCCTGTGGGGCTCCTGGGACAGCAGATGGGTATCGACAGGCCTAGTGGAATGCAGCTTCGGCGATCGCAGAGGCAAAAACTCAGACATGGGAGGAGTTCAGCAGAAGTCCCTCTCCATGGTCTCATGGAGAATCACTTCCAAATGGCTTCAAAGAAGTTCTGGACCACAATCTGGCATCTCAGGATGGGCGAAGCAGTGCACTGTAAACACTGTTCAGTCGGGATGGTGCGCTGCTGACCTCAACTTGGCTTGTTGTGGATAGGTTGAAGGAATACTTGGAAGACCTCCTCAATCCCACTGACATGCCTTCCTTTAAGGACGCAGGGCCAAGAGAAACAGGGGTGGACTCTCCCGTCTCGAGGGCTGAGGTCGCTGAGGTGGTTAAAAACCAGAGGGTGTGTTTCATCTACAGGGGGATCACACTCCTCAGCCTCCCTGGTAAGGTCTATTCAGGGGTACTGGAGAGGAGGGTCTGTCGGATAGTCGAACCTCAGATTCAGGAGGAGCAATGTGGTTTTTGTACAGGCCGTGGAACAGTGGATTAGCTCTATACCCTCAGCAGGGTCCTCATGGGTGCATGAGAGTTTGCCTAACCAGTCCACATGTGTTTTGTGGACTTGGAGAAGGCATTTGACCATGTCAGTCCTGTGTGGGGTTCTCTGGGAGTATGGGGTGTTGGACCCCTTGTTACAGGCTGTCCGTTCCCTGCACGACCAGTACCAGAGCTTGGTCCACATTGCCAGCAGTAAGTTGGACTTGTTTCCAGGGTTGCCCTTTGTCACCCCTTCTGTTTATAACTTTTATGGACAGAAATTCTTGGTGCAGCCAGGGTGTCAAGGGGTTCCGGTGTGGTGACCTCAAGATTGGGTCACTGCTTTTTGCAGATGTGGTCCTGTTGGCTCCATCAGGCCGTGACTTTCAACTCTCATTGCATTGGTTCACAGCCGAGTGTGAAGTGGCTGGGAATCAGCACCTCTAAATCCCAGTCCATGGTTCTAAGACGGAAAAGGGTGGAGTGCCCTCTCCGGGTCAGGGATGAGATCCTGCCCCAGGTGGAGGAGCTTCAGTTTCTTGGGGTCTTATTCACGAGTGAGGGAAGTAAGTAAAGAGGGAAGGATGGAGTAAGAGATTGACAGACAGATTGGTGCGGCATCTGCAGTAATGCAGACTCTGCATAGCTCTGTTGTGGTGAAGAGGGAGCTGAACCGAAAGGCAAAGCTCTCTGTTTATCGGTCCATCTTCGTTCCTACCCTCACCTATGGTCATGAGCTCTGGGTAGTGACCAAAAGAACAAGATCGCGGGTACAAGCGGCCGAAATGAGCTTCCTCCGCAGGGTGGCTGGGCCCCCTTTGAGACAGGCTGAGAAGCTCGGCGTAGAGTTGCTGCTCCCCTGGTGAGGTGCAGGGCACATCCCACCGGAAGGAGACCCCGGGGCAGACCCAGGACACGCTGGAGAGACTATGACTCTCGACTGGCCTTGGAATGTCTCGGAATCCCCCGGCAAGAGCTAGATGAAGTAGCTGGGGTGAGGGAGGTTTGGGCTTCCCTGCTTAGGCTGCTGCCCCTGCGACCTGACCTTGGATAAGTGGAAAATGGATGGGAAGAGTAGGTTTTTCTTTTTTCTCAAGAAATGCAAATTTGTATAGGTCAATCTAAATTTGCTTAACACATGGTGGAATTACTCTGTGGATTCTCCTCCCCAGCCTAGCATGCATTCACCATTTGAACTGATGATATGAAGCATATCTGCAAAACCTACAATCACAATTTTGCAACAACCTGTGCAAGAATTACATGTTTTATGAAATAAATGATGCATTCACATAAAGGGCACAGTTTTAGTAAAATGTATTTCACCACTTGCTATGCACATGTCATGCACAGGTTCAACGTAATACAGCTGTACATACATGAGCATGTGATATTGTGCTTAATTACCAATATACTTCAGTGGAAGAGTAACTGTTGAAATTATGAATACTTAATCAACCTACTGTTGTTAGCCTTAGGGTTTAAGCTATAAATAAATAAAACACTTAATAAAGTGCATTTTCAAGTATTTTTAAAAGCATCTTTCTCCATATGAAATTTTGAGAAAATGAAGAAGGTAATAGCTTGGTGTGGTCACAGACTGATGTTTTGACTTGCCTGTTGGTGACCTGATGTAGCAGACCTAAGATAGTTGTTTGTCAGCACAGGAGTCACTCACATAGTTTGCAGGATTTTTCCATTTATTTCTGTAAGGGGCACAGGCAAGAGTCACACACACACACACACACACACACACACACACACACACACACACACACAGTGGCTGAGTCTCCCTCCCTCTCCTGCAGATCAGTAGCTGCACAACTTTTTTTTTTTGTATAACAGTGCATCTCTACAATAACACAACAATATAAAAATACATTTCTGTCCTTTTATCCATCAATAACATTTCAACTTCTCATTTTCAATACATAAAACAAGAGACAATAGTCTAAACATACCTGTATAGGGCACAGGCAGGAGTCACACACAAACACACACACACACACGCACACACACACACACACACAGTGGCTGAGTCTCCCTCCCTTTCCTGCTGCAGGTCACAGAACACACAGGCTGGTTGTTAATCTCCGACGCATCCTCAACATTTAACGACTATTTTAGTGACAAATTGTGATCACAAAACACACTTATGAGTCAAGAAAAGCTGCAACACTCATTAGAAACGGTTTTAGGCAGATTGAAGGATTTTTGAACAAGCTAACTAAATAAAAGGGAGGCGGGAGCTGAAAGACATGTTACCAGATCAGTAGCTGCACAACTTTTGCCGGGAAAGTGCAGCTACGTCACGTCTGTGTGTGAGTGGGTGTCACACCAAAAATAGACCC
Organism: Thalassoma bifasciatum; assembly: GCA_008086565.1. Lineage (NCBI taxonomy): Eukaryota > Metazoa > Chordata > Actinopteri > Labriformes > Labridae > Thalassoma > Thalassoma bifasciatum. The sequence continues at coordinate 67,626 of RPOG01000606.1, read as the reverse complement.
CCAATACATCGAACAAAAGAAACACAAAACGTACCTACATTACACACACACACATATATATATATATATATATATATATGGTCATGGTGCATAAAAATACTCGTTTCACTGAAAAATTGTGCAGAATTTAAATGAAAGTTTTGAAGAAGTTCACAAAATAAAACTACAAAATATTTCAAAATAAATATTTACTGGGCTACACTGACTTCAAGTGATGGAGGCTGACCAGGGCAGCCCACAAAACATCCTGATTAAGGCAAACTGCATCAAAGTTCTCATGTGCTTTGATGCAAGGAATATCTGTAATCATACACACACTTATCAGCATCCAATAAAGTCATTTGTCATCCTCATAAATGCACAACAGCAGAGGCTTCTAAAAACTGAATTTATTTGTAATGGTATTCATTTAATCAAAGGAAAAGTAGATATCAGTGGTGGCAACAGGGAAGCTCATTTTATTCCAGCCTACATAATAAAAATTATAACTTCATTTATATAGCACTTTTCAAAACAATGATACATAGTGTTTCACAGATATTATAATGAACATTGAAAAGAAAGAGAGAAATGAAAGAGAAATGTGAGGAGTAGAGGAAAAACAGCAAGTATCTAAAAATATGTGAAAGGCTAGAACCACCACAAAAAAGGGGTAGAAAAACATCAGAAAAATGAAAACCAAGAACAATGTTAAAACAAATAAAATAAGGAAAGTGCGAGGATTTAAGACATCTTGAATGTGTTGGTTGTTTATATGTACATTCTACTCTCCTTTCCTTTTCTGGTCATTTTAACAAAGACAAAGTCACTGGGGATTGGTAAAGTCTCCTGATCAGTTCAGAACAATGGAATGAAAAACTTTGAAAATGCCCAGGTGGATGTTTATACTTCAAGATGGATGATTTGCTCATTTCGCTGTCAATCTAATAGGGATTCTGCCTCAGACAGATCATCCAATCATCATGCAGAAGCCAAGTGTCTGGGTCAGCCCATTGACCTTCAGAGATGCTGAGGCTGTGTCTCATTTCAGGGGCTGCAGCCTTCATAACCATCGGAGGCTGCATTCTTCGGAGGACCCGGCCTTCATTGCCTTCGTGGACTGCGAGGGCTGAACTGAATTGAGACGGTCTGGTGTATGGAGCATTTCCTGTTTGTCACACAGCCCCGCCCTCATTGCGTAGCAGCAGTTGAACATAGTGCAGGAGTGGATATGGAGCCAGAAAGTTTGAAAACATTTTTCGTTTTTTGTTTCTTTTTACAACTGGAAGTGTTTCACTACCAGCATTGATGTGTGATGTACTTGTTTGAAGTAAAATAAAGAGGGAAGGAGAAACAGGCGTTAGCATTGCCCCCTAGTGAAATACAATCTAAAGGTAGTTTTGTATGACAGCAGGATTTTTAGTTGGGTTTCTTTGCTTTTTTCAACTGTTATTGTTACCATTACTCATAAAAAGGGTCTGAATGATTCTTTTGACACTAAAAATAATATTAAAACATTAAAAAAAATATTCATCTGCAAGTGGCTGACTTGAGAGATACATGAAAATATATTGTAGCTTACCTGCATGTAGAATCCAACTTGGGATAAATTCCCTCTAATTATCTGTTGTTAATGGTTCCTTTCTAATTCAATATGTTAAAAAAACATTCTCAATAATTTGTTTGTTAAATTTTTACTGATTTAAAAATCTGTCATAAATGAGAGAGGAGATAAGTAAAAAAAAAAAAGATGAAGAGGAAAGAGCACACGATATAAAGGTAAAACATAGTTATGATTTAAGTGACATTTGTCAGGTAAACCTGATGGGTAATGGGCACTACTTGTACAATTGCTGTAAAAGCTTCTGTTAAAACTTCCTCTCACTTTCTTCATTGAGATTGGTGCTGAAAGCTTTTCAACAGCTGTGAAATGAACATTTACTACAGAACTCCTCCAGGAGTCCATCAACTTTCATGCTGATGCGCCATGAACCCTGGGATACGTGGGGCTGTGAGGGACACACCGGACCTGTCCTTCACAAAACCTGAAAAGAAGACTGGATTCGTCAGCCGCATTGGCCGCATTTGGAGGAGCCTCTGAATTAATACAGCCTCCGACGCACCGCTGTGACATAATCTGTCTTCAAATCCAGCCTTGGGAGGATGCAGCCCCTGAATTGAGACACAGCCTGAGAGTCCAAGTGTGTGGAGCACTGTGGAACTGCAGGGAGGAATGAGAGGGAAGTTGTGTCAGTTTCCTGTGATAAGTAGCTGATTCTGAACAAAAGATGAACGTGTTCTTGCGGAAATTATTTAGTCAATGAAATGTACACACAGCGGTACATATTTCACAACTTTTTTCTTTTTTTTAATTCACATTTTAGGGCAGTCTTAGAGCATTTGCCACTGGAAGATATGTTTAAATTGAACAGCTGATGACAGAAACTGGAACTCCTCTTCTCTTCTTCACCTTCTTACAACCTTCTTCTTTTTCTTCTCTTCTTCTTGACATTAACTCTGCTCTTAGTTGGTCAAAACATCTCTCTGTCTCTGCATTCCAAATAAGTTTATCTGACATGGACACTGGCACGTCATACATTAGTCTCAACAGTGTCTCTGGAGGGCCTCGACAGCCTCGGCCACGACCTCTACCCCTGTAGGAGTTATTTTGGTAGTAAGCCTCATCATAATCCCCTTCGGTGTAAAACACACCGTCAGAGCCACGTTTTGATTTCTTTTTGGATTTTTCTTTTTCTTTTAGATGATTCTCAGCATGTCTCAACCAGTGGAGAACTTGGTCAGGTGTTTGTTGTTCCCACCCCACATCGTGTTTCTTGACCCACCCGCTGATGAGTCGTCCAGGAGGCATCCTTATCAGATGCCCGAGCCACCTCATCTGGCTCCTCTCAACACGGAGGAGCAGCGACTCTACTCCGAGCTCCTCCCGGATGGCTGAGCTTCTCACCCTATCTCTAAAGGATTCTCATCACAGCCGCTTCACACTCGACTGCGAACCGATCCAGTGAGAGTTGAAGGTCACGGGTTGATGAAGCCAACAGGACCACATCATCTGCAAAAAGCAGTGACCCAATCCTGAGGTCACCAAACCGGACCCCTTCAACACCCTGGTTGCACCTAGAAATTCTGTCCATAAAAGTTACGAACAGAACCGGTGACAAAGGGCAGCCCTGGCGGGGTCCAACCCTCACTGGAAATGAGTCCGACTTACTGCTGGCAATGTGGACCAAACTCTGGCACCGGTCGTACAGGGAATGGACACCCCGTACTCCCGTAGAACCCCCCACAGGACTCCCCGAGGGACACGGTCGAATGCCTTCTCCAAGTTCAAGTCCATATACTCAGTTTATGCTTTTGCAAAAGGCAAGTCTGGTCAGACGTGCATCCAGCACTCTAACTCCTGTCATCTTCAGCGACTTCCCCGTTGTTCAGCTCTTTACTCACAGAGAAATCATCATATGGGCGTGATCGTATAGTCATTAGTCATGTAAAAACCAGCAGTTAACAGGCAGATCATATTTGAATGGACATCATGTAACCACATTCTGTAAACAGCTGATACCTACTTTCTGCATGAGCAGTCTGTCCTTGACGTCAGAATGATAACATAGATTACAAGCACGGCAGTACAGCATTTCTCCAACAATAGAAGATGCAGCACAAGGCTGTAGTTTAACCTCCGTTGTCATACTGCCTGACATTGAGCCACTTCTGCGCAGCACTTTTGCACAGCTGTGTTGTAAGATCCATGCCCACCTTGAATCTGTACACAGTCTATGATTTGTACTTGTGCTTGTGGAAAAGGTAACCAAACCGAGCAGAGTCGAGTAGGGCTGGAACTGTATAGTGTAAGGGCCATTAGATGACAGACCGGCGCTAGAGGACCCACCAGCTTCATTTAAAAAAATTGAAAAATAGATTAAAGCCTGAGTACCCTTGAGTGGTGCATAAAGACTATGGTTTATTTTAAGTTATCTAATGTAGTTTTACATCACACTATATCGAACGAACTTTTACTTGCAAAAAAAACAAAAACAAAAAGAAACCTAGAATAATGCATTCAGGACTTTTTGTTGTTTTTTGTTGAACCGAACTTGTACCGATCCGTGACCCCAAAACCGAGGTACGTACTGAACCGTGGTTTATGTAAACCGTTACACCCCTACTAGCCTTTAGTTGGAACAGGGCAATTTTACTTGGTGTTACAACCCTGGCTCAGGGGAAGCAACATTGAAGTCAAAGAAAATTTTTTAACAATAATTTATTGCAAAAAAACACTTGCAAAGATCACGATTAAGGATTGAAGGGTGCTGCCTTGCTGCTGATCTTGGCTGCAGTGTGACAGAGAGTGGGAGGAGCCAAGCAGAGGCTTTTGTAACCAGCTCACAGGTGCCTGGAATCAGGAGCTGGGCAGGTATGGAGGTCCAAGATGGCCTCAAGATAACAAACAGAAACAAGAAATTAGAGCAACTGTTTGAGTTTTTCATCCTGCTGAGAAAAATTAAGGGGTTATGGTCTGTGTAGACTACCAATGGCTGCAGTCAGTCTACTGAACACTTCTTCCAGCTGAGCAACATGCTGAGACCAGTCAGAACTATAGACAACCACGTCATCTAGGTAAGACTCACAGTTTCCAACATCTCTAAGCACCTTGTTCACCAAAGGCTGAAAAGTAGCAGGTGCATTTAGCATTCCAAAAGCCATAACAGTGTACTGTCAGAAATCATCAGGGGTCACAAAAGCAGAAATCTCACGAGCTCTATCAGTGAGGGGGGACTTGCCAGTAACCTTTAAGGAGGTCCAACTTTGTCACAAAAGTGGCAGAACCTACCCTATCAATGCAGTCCTCTAGGCAAGGTAGAGGGAAACAGTCTGGCTTGGTTACAAAGCTGACCTTGTGAAAATCATTACAGAACCAAGGTGTCTAATCTGACTTGTCAATAAGTAGACAGGGGGAGCTCCAAGGGCTAGCACTTGGTTTAGCTATTCCATGCTGAAGCATGGAGTCAACGTCTTGCCCTAAGATCTCACACTTTTCAGGGTTCACTCTGTAGGGGGTGTTGTTTTACAGGCGCTGCATCACCAACATCAATATCATGCATCAGAACCTTGGTACAGGAAGGCATATCAGAAAAGAGAGGAGGATGTTTCTGGATCAAATCAGTAACATCCAGGCGTTTTGGCAACTCCAGTTAAGAAAGGTGGGGTTCTAGATCTTCAAGAATTTTAGATTTGGCAGCCTACCCTGCCATTTTTCTGAAGTAACAGCGACAACATCTGCCTCTTTCTTCTCCACACAAGCTACCTGACCCACAACTGCAACGCGCTTGACATCAGAGGGCGTAGCCTGGTCCCTTTCACAATAAGGCTTCAACAGGTTAACATGACATCAACGTGTCTCACGTGTCTTGTCTGGGGTCTTAACCAAATAGTCAGCATTACTAACTTCGGGAAAGAGAGCCAAATTTAGACTAAATCTTCTAAAGAAGAAGAAATAAATATTTTTATTTCTCTTTTTTACTTGGCTCCACCGGAAATTCTCTACTGCGCAGACTCTGGCTGCAAGATGTCTCTACTGCGCAGACTCTGGCTGCACAATGGCGGCGAGACAAACTGGGTTTTTTTGGCTTCAAAATCATAGAACGTTGACAGGCGGAGCCACGCTGTCCATTCTATATACAGTCAGTGACTACATTTACATGCATACCATATTCGGATTAGGGTCCATATTCTGATTAAGGAAATATTCAGAATAAGGTGTTTACATGCTCCACAGAGTGCTGAGCGAACAGAATATTCCCGTTTACATGTTAAACAGCATATTCTGAATAAACTGTAGCAGTAGTAGTAGGAGCGTAATGACGAGACGTCATCTAGAGGCGTTTCTTTTGTAAACACTGTCTTCTGGTGTTGTTCCTCAGAGTTTTAAACATGCAGTTGTGCAGCCTCTTCTTTAAAAAACCTGGCCTTGATCGCAGTGTACAAGCCAATTTTCGGCCCATCTCCAAACTCCCCTTTATTTCTAAAATCTTGGAAAAAGTTGTTCATGTTCAGCTGAAGGCTTTCCTGGATGAGCACGAGGTCCTGGAGGTCTTTCAGTCTGGTTTTAAGAGTCTCCACAGCACTGAGTCAGCCTTATTAAGAGTTTTTAATGACATTCTTTTAACAACTGACTCTGGTGACCACGCGATTCTCGTTCTTTTAGACTTAACTGCAGCTTTTGATACGGTGGACCACAATATCCTGGTGACTCGGCTACGTCACCTAGTGGGTATTTGTGGTACCGCACTTGAGTGGTTCAAATCGTATTTGTCTGATAGAAGCATAAGTGTAAGACTTGGTCCTTCTGAGTCTATTTCCGCTCCTTTAATGTATGGGGTTCCACAGGGGTCGATCCTGGGGCCCCTGCTCTTCTCTTTATATTTGCTGCCACTGGGGTCCATATTAAGAAAGCACGGAATCTCCTTCCATTGCTATGCAGATGATTGCCAAATATATGTCCCGTTGAAGAAGAAAAATGCTTTCTCCCTGACACCACTCCTTGCCTGTCTTGAGGACATCAAGTCCTGGATGGCTCTGAACTTTTTAAACTTCAATGAAAGGAAGACAGAGGTGATGGTGTTTGGCTCCAGTGGCCCCTGTGAAACTCCTCCTTTGGACCTTGGCCCGTTGGCAGGTCATTTTAAGCCACTTATGTCAAACTTGGGTTTTAAGATGGACAGTGATTTTAAATTCGACAGACAGATCAGCTCTGTTGTTAAGCCCAGCTTTTATTATCTCAGGCAGCTGGCTAAGGTGAAGCCTTTTCTTGTACATTCACACTTTTAAGCAGTAATCCACGCTTTTATCACATCACGGCTGGATTACTGCAACTCACTGTACTCTGGAGTCAGCCAGTGCTCCCTTGCACGTCTCTAGTTGGTGCAAAATGCGGCCGCTCGCCTTTTAACTGGAGGACGTGCAAGGGAGCACATCACTTCGATCCTGGCCTCCCTCCACTGGCTACCTGTGCACTTTAGGGTCCAATGGTCTGGCCCCACCTTACCTCTCTGAGCTCCTCCACCCCTACACTCCTGCTCGGTGCCTCAGGTCAGCTGACCTCCTGCTCCTTGAGGTACCGAGGTCCAAACGGAAGCTCAGAGGGGACAAACTTTCTCTGTCGCTGCCCCTAAATTGTGGAACGAGCTCCCCCTCCACATCAGACTATCCACCTCACTGTCTGTTTTTAAAACTCGTCTTAAAACCCACTTTTATTCCTCGGCTTTTAACACTCCATGAGACTCGACTCTGTTTTAGTGTTTTATGGTTTGTTTTTAGTTATTGTTTTACTTATTGTTTTTATTGTTCTTAAATTTGTTTTTAGGAACAATGAAACAATGGAGCAATAACTAAGTGTTATATATGATTTTTTTTTTTTTTTTTTTTTTTTTTTTTTTTTTTTTTTTTTTTTAATCTTTGTTTCAGTGTTTCTTCATATGTGTACAGCACTTTGTTTTCAGCTATGGTTGTTTTTAAAGTACTCTATAAATAAAGTTGAGTTGAGTTGAGATTATTGAAAAATGCTATCAGGTGCTCTTGGTCTACACTGTGAAATGAAGACTGGCCCATCAATGCCACAGAGCAAAGACAGATGGTTTACACCATGAAGTAAAAACAGCTGGTCTAAGCCATGGAACACAGACTGCCAGTTACTGCCACGGAGTACTGGTACCATAGAGCAATGACAGCTTGTGTCACCTGCTTGAGTCAGCCGTGTACAACAAGGTCTCATGTCCGCTGTATGCCCTGCTCACTTACAAGGTTTAGTAAGAAATTAAGTTCAGTTCAGTTACATCTACTCATTTTTTCAATGCTTTCTACACATTGTCTCTCTAGCCCCTCCCACCCTTGCACCTTTCAGCTGAAAAGTACAAAAACCAATTTGATTTGGTAATGAGTCAGCAATGATGTACAATCTAAAGAACTAAACCACAAAAAATGAATACTTACTGAAGACTCAACTTCATCTTGCAGTTTCCCACTGATATGTTCCAGCCAAGAGACATATGTGAATGAGTTACCACAGAAATTGTATCGCACATGTGCAGAGGGCTGTACCAAATTTGAACTCATTTATTTTGCGTTGATGAACTTAAAATAAATTTCATTGAGGAAATATTAATACATTTTGTGTTTGCATGATTAGATATATATGTGTTTATTTTCAAACAAGATATAAGAGTCAACGATACTTAAGTGAGTTACTATGGAGCCCCAGAAGGGACAAGAAAAGGTTAAAAAAAAAAAAAGATAATAACTTCACGTGTGGACTTAAAAATTTTACGTGCTCACCTGAAACCTTTTCAGGTGCGCACCTAAAAGTTTCAGGTGCGCACCTGAAACCATAGTGTGCACCAGAAATGCTTCAGATGCACACCTGACAGTTTTCTTCTCTACAAAATGACAGTACAAGAGTCAGTGCGTGCGTATTATCACCTGGGACTTTATTATAAGGACAGTGCTGTCTTGCTTGCAAGTCGTCATGGTTATGTTGTGTCTGAGAGAAACCTGAAGAGAATTTTGAAGTCCTATGGTCTGTTTCGACGTAAAGGATACACAGCTTTGGATCGTGTGTTTGATTTCATAGAGGGACAGCTTCAAACATCTGGCCAGCTCTGTGGCTATTGTTGAATGTACACAAAATGTCCCCTAAAACTTTTAGGTGAGCACCAGAAAAGGTTTCAGGTGAGCACTTGAAATTTTCAGGTGAGTGCGTAAAAGTTTCAAGTGCGCACGTTAAGTTAATTATTTTTTTTTAACCTTTTCCTGTCCCTTCAGGGGCTCTGTAAGTTACATCTAAGAAGGGCTTGAATCCATCTTTTGAGTGTAGGCTCCTGAGTTTATCAGCAGGAGTAGCAGTGGGGTAGGTGTTTTCACTGAGTGGTGGTCATTTCTTACAGCACAAGCAACATCTCACTTACAGGTGGAGTCTGCAGGGTCTTAAAAATAATATAACAACTTTTATTATAAGTTGTTATATGGGATAAGACCAAAAAAGCCATTAAATCACTTTGTGAATGTGCCCGTGTGTTTCTTTGTCTACTAACTTCTGTTCACCTCACTGACTTGTATTAAATTCACTTGGAGATGGAGATACGTTCTTTACAGAACCACTTCAGAGGGTGGACCAGAGAGCAAAAAGAGAGCAATTTTCAACAACTTGTGCTGCCACATTCAACTCAGAAGCAATACTGGCACAGTGCCAGGAGGAAAACAACCTCTCATTAAACTTTGCCACCTGTTTAGTTTCATGTTCAAAGCTTGCTTAGATTTTTCTGTGGTTCCTAGGGAAGCCCTTAAAGGCCATAGAGAGATGAATTAGCTCAGCTATCTTGAAATATCAAGTTCTTCTTAAATATCTGTGGGACCCATAATGTTCAATGTATATATGGACATGGACCCCCTCTTTAATTTTTGTTGTTTTGCATGTGATTTTTGCCCTTTTTCTGTTTTCTGTTTTTTATGTATTTTTTGTTCGATCACTGTGAAGCACTTTGAACTGCATTTTGTTTGTATGAAAGGTGCTATATGAATAAAAGTTGATTGATTGATGTCTGGTTAATTTCAGTCATCTTCTTGAGGTCACCAGAATTCCTTGTGCCACCCGTCCCTCATTTCAACTGTGCTACTGCTACAGTCACATTGTCTGGTATTAGATTGGACATCAACGTTCCAATGTGTTTTGACCTATTTCAAAAATTAACGGGGCTTCCATAGAGTCCTACATATGTATGTAGAAGTTATCTACTGATTGCGTCTTACCTCCGTTGTCCTTCAGGGTGAAATCAGGATTGGCTGGATAATCAGCAGGCACAGAGAAGGAAAACTTTCCATTTGCAAAGTTGTCGAGATCTGCTGCTCTGATGGTCTGAATCACCTGAAGGATGCAAAACGACAAGGTTTCATGAACTTAAGACAACATGTCTGTTTTGTACTTACAGTTGTGCTCATAAGTTTACATACCCAGCAGAATTTATGATTTTCTTTTGCCATTTATCTGAGAATATGAATAAAAACACAAAAACTTTTCTTTCACTTGTGGTCACTACTCATATTTAATCATAATGACCCTGATCACAATTTACATAACCCAGTTCTTAATTCTGTGTACTGCTCCCTTTAAAATCAATGACAGTTTCAAATCTTTTGTGGTAGCTGTGGATAAGGGTCTTTATTTCTCAGATGGTAAAACTGTCCATTCTTCTTGGCAAAAAGCATTCAAGATGGCCAATTAAGTTGATGTTGGCACACGTCTAACAAAACAGCCAAAAATTGTTAGAAATACACAGGGTTGGGAAGAAACGGATTACATGTAACAGCTTTACGTATTCATAACACAACATAGGAGTAACTGTATTCTGTACAAGTTACAGTTTAAATTGGTGTATTCTGAATATGGTTACTTTATCAAAACATATGGATTACTTTAATTCTCTGATTACGGATGTGTCGGCGGACGTAGCGGCGACACATCTCAATTAAATGTTGTTTACTCCTAAAAGATTTGTACAATGAGAAAAATTCCAACGGTTTCTGAAAGCTGAGACATTGCTTTTTCATCCAGTACGGGGTTTTTATGATAATTTCACTCAGGCATTGAAGAAAACCTGCGAGTAAACACACAGACCATGGAGTGGATGGATGAAAGGAAAACACGGGAAAAAAAGAGAGCAGGGTTTTTCAAAAAAACGCTAATAAGGAGATCTCTGTCAGTTTGAAAACCTCCTTTAAGCTTCTTTCATGACCCCGATCTTTTGGAGCACCTTCGTATGAGGAAAGATACTGTGGGGTGAATGTCAGGATGAATGAAGCTATCTAGTTTGTACTTAATAAACGTGACTTCATGGCTAATTTGACGCTTGCATTATGTGATGACTCTTTGGGGAGGATGTGCTGAGTCTTAGTTTTACAATATGAACATATTTCAATGTTGACAATACATAGTAACCTTTTTAGGATGGAGCAGCAGGCCGTGTTTGTGCTGTATGTGAATGTGTGGGGAGAGTGGGGTGTAGTGAGACATACCTGTATTTATGCAACAGAACACTTTTGTGGTCCCTGTGACAATTATGTTTTGAAGCCCTTACAATTTCCCCTTAACCATGAAGTAGAGGAGTTGTAAACATATTTTCTCACAAGAATATCAACTTTGCCTGTAAAAGCAAATTTCCTTGCCATCAACTTAATCCACTGATGTGCCAAAGCAAATTGGTTTTGGTAGAAAAACTTAAATCATACATGATGATGAACTACCAACATGTAAAATAGGGTTGCCACGGTATGAAAATTTAAGCTCATGGATATTGTGACCAAAATTACCACTGTTTTCGGTATTATCGCTGTATTTTAAAAAAATGTGTTAAATATGATTAGAAAGCACTTATAGACCTAAACAAACTGAAATGGTTTAAAACGATTTAACAGTGTTGATTACATTTCAAAAATATGGGCTAAACCTTATCAAAAGTGCAATGATTAACATCATAGGAACAAGGGTTCAGCATGTAAACAGCTGTTTTCGCCCGACTGTACCGCAGAAACGCGTTCTGCAGAGCAGATCGCACCAAACAGCAAAAAAGCCTCGAAACAAACAAAGTAACCGATCATTTCAAAATAAAACACCATGTTCCTGCTCCCAACCTGATACTTGAGAATAACTATTGTAAACAGCTGATTTGTCAGGAACATTTCCAGTTGTTGAAATTGTACAAATCCAAAATATTCAAGCTGTTCTTGGGCATTTTTAGAAACAGTTGCATAAACAGACTGTTTTCTGTTTGTTTGCTCAAGTGTCTGCTCAAGTTGGGAGCAGGAGCATAGTGTTTTATTTTGAAATGAACGGATGCTTTGTTTGTTTAGAAGCTTTTTCCTGTTTGATGCGACCTGCTCTGCTGAACGTGTTTGTGCGGCCGGTATAGTCGGGCAAAATCGGACTCGCAGTGAAACAGTGGGTAGCTGCTGTAGCTGCTGTCAGTGTCTCGCGGAGCAAACGTTCAGTGGCGCGCGCTGAGTGAACGCTCTGATTGAAGAGCAGCGTAGCGCGCGGCGCCGACGCTCAGCGCTGCAGATGCTTTATGTGTGAATTGGGGGTTTTAGGGATGATAAAAGTCCTGAGCACTGTCGTCTCCTCCTTCCGCCATGATTCAATTTTTAATCTCAATAAAGTTTAAACCAAAGTGGGGGTTACACAGTGCGCCTGCGTGGCTAGTTCAGGAGATTGTGATGAAATTGAGAAACCGCGGTTTTTGACATGACGGCGGTGATGGCTACCATCAGCGTTTTTACCGGGGTTTACCGTAACACTGGTAACCGTTACACCCCTAATGTAAAACCATGTGATGATTCCAGCTGAAGATCAGCCTGAATTGCTAAGAGAGGTCGTTTGTCTAAATTTGGTGTGATGGGGCAAAATGAGACAAATGCTGTTGGGTAAAGTGAGACAGTTTCTCCCTTTACCTCACCATGGGACAAAAGCTACATTTAGGCGCATACATTTTATTAAAATGTAAAATTATATTAGATGGGTTTTATTTTGAATGTCATAAAAAGCCATCATGACAAGGTAATACCCCAGGAAGACAACCTGGAGCAAAAGACCCCTGAAGGAGATGGAGAGCGCAGCCATTGAGGTCAAGCAAGGAAAAAAGTCTTAAAGAGCAGCTGGAAGGGATAGAAATATTGACAAGTCAAGCCTCCAAAGTTTCATAAAGAAAGAAGAGTTATACCGTTCTCTGCAACACATGTTAACAAGGCTAAATTCAGCACACGCTCAGCTTGAGGATTTTGAGGTAAGCTAAAGGTAATCCAATAGTATTTAGAATGTGTTACTATACTTGAGTAATCCCGGGGAATACATTACAGATTACTTTTTAGGACATGTAATCAGTAATCTGCAGGGGAATACATTTAAAAAGTAACCCTCCCAACCCTGGATATACGTCTGTGTTTGATGTCACAAAACAAAGCTATTGCTGCATGGTTGATAAGGATACTGTCTAATCCAAAAACGAGAGTCTGAAAAGCGATGAAATGCAATGACGGACATCACGCCAAACTTGTGTGGAGGAGGACACTGTGTGTGCGGAGGAGAGTTCAAAAATACTTAAAATCACTCAAGTTATTTCAAACTGAAACTGCAAGAAACTTTGGTTTGCTGACAAAGGAGGTGAATGATACTAAACAAAACCGTAGTCAATTACAAACAAGGATGGATGATGTAGAGGAGGGGATGAGATCCTGCCCCAAGAGGAGGAGTTTAAGTATCTCCAGGTCTTGTTCATGAGTGAGGGAAGGATGGAGCAAGAGACCAAGAGGCAGATCGGTGCGGCGTCTGCAGCAAGGTGGACTCTGCACCTGTCTGTTATGGTGAAGAGGGAACTGAGCCAAAATGCAAAGCTCTCTGTTTACCGGTCGATCTTCGTTCTTGCCCTCACGTATGGTTATGAGCTTTGAGTAGTGACCGAAAGAATAAGATCGTGAGTTCAAGTGGCCAAAATGAGCTTCCTCCACAGGGTGGCTGGGCTCTCCCTTAGAGATAGGGTGAGAAGCTTGGCCACCCAGGAGGAGCTCGGAGTAGAGTTGCTGCTCCTCCGCGTTGAGAGGAGCCAGATGAGGTGGCTCAGGCATCTAATCAGGATGCCCCCCGGACACCTTCCTGGTGAGGTGTTCAGGGCACGTCCCACCGGAAGGAGACCCCAGGGCAGACCCAGGACACACTGGCCCGGAAACGTCTTGGGATCCCCCGGAAAGAGCTGGACAAAGTAGCTGAGGTGAGGGGAGTCTAGGCTTCCCTGCTTAGGCTGCTGCCCCCATGACCCGACCCCCGGATAAGTGGAAGAAGATGGATGGATGTAATTTTCCATAGTATCCTGTTTATACACCCACTCAATAACAAAACGACTACCCCCAATCTCATATTATTAATTGTTAAAAGTAACCAACCTGAAGACAGTTACATCTGCTTTTTCACTTGGATTGGACTTTGTTATACCGTCGTAAATTTAAGTGCATCCTCAGCATGTTCTGCTTTTCCAAAATGCTCAACCATTCTCTCAAGGAACTAACCACTGGAACACTTCTTCTTCTACCTGTTGGTCCATAATTCACAGATATTCAAAAACTTCATTAGACATCCTGTGCTAAATTAGTGATTTCATTAATTTCATTTACATACATCTTACATCTTCCCCTCAGCCCAGCGGAACCACAAAGTTTAAATAGCGATGAACTTAAAAAAAGAAAAACTGTGTCCTTAATAAACCTAGGTTTGAATCACTGTTGATCATTAATTAAAAGACCTAAGACGTGTTATTTGGAATCAAGCCTCCAATTACCTGCTCTGGTTCACTGACTGAAAGTTAAATCCCATGACAAGTCAGGCTGAAGAGTTCATAGGGGGAAACATACAACAAAACAAATGAAGAATGCAAGCACACAAATGACCATGTATGCTATGCCTTCCAGCTTGAATCCAACACACTTCTCTATGCATTCAAGCTGCAAACTGAGATGAGTCTTAAATGTACAGTTTGCCCCAGGACCTAAACAGCAGTCTCATTGTTGCACAACCAGTTATGCAAACACATCTGAATTTCCTCACACAGCAGAAAATGGTTGATGAGCCACAGAGACCTTCTATGCATGAAAATGCCCGAGCATCGGCTTGTTGCAATGCCAGCCATGTAACAAAAGGACCCTATAATGACACTGATTGCACTAGCATGTGCTGTCTATTGCCTGAAGCAAAAATAAGTAAAAACTCATAAAAACACACACCCTCATTAGCATAAAAAGCAGAGAGAGCTTTGGAAAGACAATACAGGGCAACATGCACAATGACACAGAGGAGGAGTGTGTTGTTCTTGAGTTTGGATGCATACACAAGGAGAGCCACTGCTGTCATGCAGATCCATGCTGTATCCCTGCTTTTTTCAAATAATGGTGTTTTATCATGCCTGGCGCAGAGCTGGCAGTGTGCTGGTGGAGAAGAGAGGCTGTTATTTGGCAGTGGAAGGATGCTTCACTGAATAATTTATGGGTTCAAGAAGCTGCACTCAAGTGATAAATTCCCCACCGAAGGTGTGAGAGACACAACACAAAGGCCACAGATCAACATAAGAGAGAGAGAGAGAGAGAGAGAGAGAGAGAGAGAGAATGTGTGTGTGTGTGTGTGTGTGTGTGTGTGTGAATGAGTGAGTAAGTGAAAGAGAGGGAAAGAGAATATTTCTCTCTAGTAGAACATATTTTGTGTCTTTGTGTGTGCTGGTCTTTGGCAGCTGTTTATCAGGTTCAGTGCACATTTAACATTCAATCCACAAATGTTTGGTCAAAATATTCCATTTTCTCCTCTGTATAAGTCATATTGACCTTGGTTTTTTTATGATGTGTAACATGCTGCCCCATGGACAATGCATGTGAGGATAATGTGGTGCATTGGCTTCCTATGGAAAAGAGGCAAAATGTCCATTTGTGCCGCAGTATTTTTATTGAAGTAGCTCTAACGACTTCCTGTGGGTATCTACCTTATCGTGGTAGAAAGGTTTGCGTGCCACAATGACCCAGAAGGCTATGCCGTCCGGAGTTTTAAAGCTCCTGGCAGGTTCAACCTTGGCGGACAGGCGGACAGATAGTGGCCAGACGAAACGATACCCAAAACCCCTTTTTAGGTTAGGCTTAGGGCTAACAACCCCATCCTGTAAAAAAAGCAATTGTTACGGGAACTTCGAAAGTGCTTACTAAACCTATTGAAGAACCTGGAGCAGACTCCAGCTTCTCTGGAGGCAGAATGACCACCCATGGTGAAAGCCTTTCGGAAGCTATGGGTGTGAGAAAGAGTCTGCTCAGGCCAAAATGCAACTTCAGAATTGGCACATGGAATGTTCGAACCATGTGGGAGCCATCAAGAACGGCTCAGATCCTCAAAGAGGTGAGAAAGTACCACCTTGGTATCCTGGGGGTAAGCGAGTGCCGTTGGACTGGCTCTGGAAGGATTGTAAATGACGATAGATCGGTTACCATCTACTCTGGCCATGAATCTGCCCACACCCATGGTGTTGCCCTAATAATATACAAAGAGAAAGCCAACACTTTAATAGAATGGGAACCTATTAGCCCACGTCTAATAAGAGCACGCTTCTACTCCAAGTACTGTAACCTTACCATCCTGCAGTGCTATGCACCAACAAACGAAGCAGACCCTGAAGTTTAAGATGACTGGTACGAGCAACTCCAGTCTGTTGTCTCCCAGGTTGCACAACATGACCTGCTCCTCACAATTGGTGACCATAATGCCAAAGTTGGGGCCAATAACACCAACAACAGAAGAGTAATGGGCACACATGGATGTGGACTGATGAATGACAATGGAGAAAGGTTGATTGACTTCTGTGCTACCAACAACTGTGTCATTGGAGGAACCATCTTTCCGCGCAAAACAATCCACAAACTCACCTGGAGATCGCCAGATGGCAAAACGTCCAATCAAATTGACAATATGATCATCAATGGAAAATGGCGAAGATCCCTCCAAGACGTGCAAGCTTGTCGTGGTGCGGACATCTTCAGTGATCACCACCTCGTACGAGCAATCTTCAAACTGAAACTGCGCAAGTTCCCCAAGACCAACCAGAAACCCAAACACCTGGATATCTCAAAACTGAAGTCCCCTCACACGCGGAACCAGTTTGTACTGGAACTAAGAAACCGCTATTCAGCACTTGCCGACTCGCTACAAGATGAGACCACGACATAAACACACAATGGGACTCTCTTAAAACAGCTTATGTTGAGTCTGCAACCAAAGTTTAGGGCTTTAAACAGAGAAACCAGAAAGATTAGATAACACCCCAGACATGAAAAACGATCTCTGAGCGGAAACACCTAAAAGCCAAGATGATGAGTGCAAAGTCACCAAGACTCCAGAGCCAACACCAAAAAGCCTACAGCGCCAAAAACAAGGATGTGAAAAGGAGTGCCAGACGGGATAAGCTTGCTCTTGTGAATGGACTTGCAAAAGAGGCTGAAAATGCTTCAGCAAAGGGAAACCTAAGCACCCTCTACAAAATTACAAAGCAACTGAGTGGAAATAACACCAAGCCCTCTGCTCTTGTACTTGATAAATCTGGCAGGAGAATAACATCACCACGCCAGGAAGCAGCACGCTGGGTGGAACATTTTAGAGAAGTGCTAAATCACCCAGACCCTGATGAACCAGCCATCCCCTCCCCTGCGACTGATATCCTGAACATCGATATTGGTCCCCCAACTGCAGAAGAGGTAATGAAGTCCATCGAAGCCATGGAAAAGCTGGAAAAGCTGCAGGTATCGACTCTGTCCATGCCGAGATGCTAAAGGCTGACCTCCTAACATCCACAAGGGCCCTCACCATCCTCTTCCAAAACATATGGAATGGAGAAAACATCCCCAGTGACTGGACAAAGGGCCTTATATCTGCGATTTACACAACGTGCCAACTTCACTGGTTTTGGGTTTTGTAATTTGGGAATTGAGTGGGAGACAGGGTTAAAAAGCTGCGGACTCCCCGCAACATCAGGTGTGTTGGCAGGTCTGCTGCCCAACACACCTGATTTTCTTTCAGAAACATGATGTGATTATTTCTTTCCCTGGTAATTTGTTTAATTTATGAAACATTAATGCAGTTATTTATTTGATTACTTTATAGAGAATATACTCATTGATTATAGCATATTAGTTATTTGAATTAATTCCAAAGGTGAATAAACCACTGTATGTTAATGTTAATGAGCTCAGTGGTTTGAAACAAAGCTAGTGTCAAATTTACCAAATAGATTTATTATTGAAGTCATTTAAACATGCCCGGATGTCTGGGGTTTTTAAGTGCTTAGGGTACAAGTATCTAAATTGCACACAGTCAGTGAAGCATGTCTATTCTCATTGAAGAGAGTAAAAATAACTTACTTTAAAAAGTTTAGACCGTGTCAAAATTTGAAACATTTCCACTTTGTTCTATTGTTTCCCCATATTTCATCAGGATGATAATGACTGATATACTAAAGTTAGTTCTTTGTCTCTCATACTGCCAAAACAATCAATGTGATCTGAAAGAGAGTAAAGATGACACAAAAAAGTATCCAAGTTACTTTAAAAGTAACTAATTACTTTTACAATGCAGTAACTTAATTACTAACTCAGTTACTTTTTAACAGTAGAAACTATTAATTGTAAACAATTACTTTTTTTAGTAACTTGCCAATCACTGCACATATGTAGGCTAATAATAAATAAATCCTGAAACTAATCTAGCATCAGTAGGCATAGAAAATAGGCCATGGTATGGTATAGACCTCTATATTCTTTTTTTTGATCATTTGTCATATTTCCATTTTAAAAACACACACACTCAATTTAATAACAGATCAATTTTCTCTGCAGACTTGACTTGATAACCAACCAAACAACCAACCTTGTAGATTTCCTGTGGTTCTCACAGATTCTAGCATCAGAGACCCACCTGCCCACTTTTGGTGCCCTCGCACACAATGATAGCGTTGTTGCCTCCAGAGATACCAGGCACATTGTCATTGACATCCAGGACCTGGATGGTGACTGGGACGTGACTCACCATGCGAGGGTTATCTAGGAAGAAAAAAAACAAACACATAACAGTTTTCCTCAAATCTGACATAAAATGATCAGACTCATGAACTTAATATAATATGCCTAACCTCATCTTTCAAAATGTGCTACAATTTTCATAGCTTTGAACTGTAGTGACCTGTTTCACAGAGATTACACAGATAAGCTATAACATAAACTTTGTCTCACCCTATGTCTCATCGCCTGTTAACAGGTATTTGCTGAAATAGCCCTTGTTTGATGAGTCATGGACTCCTCCAAACTATTGTGGTGGGTTGTGGTGTCTGGCTTGAAGAGCCAGCAGATCCATTAAACCTTGAAAATCAGTGGTGAGCAGCTCAAACTTAAATAATGATCTATTAATACTAATGTTTGCAGCAATATCAGTAAATTGCTGAGTTCATAAAACATAATCATGTTTCTGTATCAGCTAATATAAGAGTATGTGAAAGCTGTTTGATCAATATGATACGTTTAATACTAGAATGTAATTGTTGTCAATATCCATGAACATTTAACTTTTCAAACTGAATACATTAAACCCCATTATGATTTTCTGGTTTGAAAGTTAGTTATTTACTTTCATTTATGAACAGAAACCTCAGCTTTCGTGGTTGTGCATTATTCTTGATTAATTTTGGCCCGTTTCTTTCCTATGTACAGATTATTGATACTGGTATTGGCGATACTGGCCCTACATTTACTTGGTATTGGATCGGTGCTAAATTTTGCAGTACCACACACCACCTCTGAAAATAACAAGGTAAAGCTGTTTTGGACTTTGTAACCCAACCCGTCCCCATTAACTGTTTTGAGACCTAAGGATACTGGAGAAATGGTCAGCTTTGGATTCATCCTCATGTAGTTCTTTCAGGTCATTTTTGTCTGCAGCTACACAGCTGGGCAATAAAACGATAGAAATATCTATCGCGATAGACACATGATCGATATAAAAAGAGAATACGTTCGATAGAAAGTTTGACAATGTCACTGAACTTCGTTAGAAAACATTGATCTGATCTGATCCAGAACCACATCTCTGAAACCTCTGGCAATTTTAAGGAGTTTGATTTTGATCTTTTATTGAAACATTCATGGAGCGGGATCATTTTTGCTTCACCTGAAGATTATCATTGGTGTGATTGACACACATGAGTAAAACCTGCGGCTCGAGAAACAGGGTTTTTTGGCTTCAAAATCGTAGAACGGTAACAGCCACGCTGTCCATTCTATATACAGTCAATGAGCTGGGATCCCTGACTAATAAGAGCAGTGAATACACAACACATCCATTCATTAACATGTTGTGGAACATGAATGGCACAGTAGACCTGGTAGGTTAGAAGAGATATTATTTTGTTTGGTGTCTGAAATGTTCTGATGAAATAAATTCTTTTTTTTTTTTTTTTTTTTTTTTTGGTATATATCTTAGGATTTTTCTGTCAGTGCAAAATACATCTCCGTTTTCACAGACAGGCTTTGAGTAGTTAGCATTGTGTACATGAGACAGACGACAGTCTGATTAGGCCTTTTGATGCCATAAACTTACCAACCTCTGCAGCCACCACAGTGATGTTGTGCCATGCTGTCACTTCCCGGTCTAGGACCTGAGTGGTCATTATGATGCCGCTGTCCACTCCAATAGTGAAAGATAAAAGTCTCTCCTCTTCATTTTCAATGAAAAACCTGCAATTGAATGACACAAACTTCATAAAGGAAGAGCACAACTGTATGTGTTTCATCACATTTTCAAGAGGACAGGTCTGTGGCAGTCATAATCATAGACGGTGTAATCAGTGGACGCCATGACATTCAGCTCTCAAGAAGTGCTGGTGACTGGTCATTTATCAATTATGTTGCTATCATTTCATATCAGGACTTGGGCATGTGTTTTGTAAAATATTGTGAATACTCATCAAAAAGTATGTTTGATCCCAAGTTATGACAAACTTTGGAGCAGTAACAGAAGTGAAGAGACAAAATAATTTATATGAAGGCTGCCTCCTGGAAAAAAGGCTGATTCAAATGTACAAACTGAGCTTTGTGGAGCATTTTGAGTCTCATGAGAAGACAAATAAGCACTCAGAGGTCACTGGGATGTCTTAAAGGAGTAAAAGCGTGACATGGAAATACCAAAGCACTAGGAACCATTGAAGCATGCATAAGCTGCACTTGTGATTGGTGTTGTTCCAGTCGAGACCGGTCTTGGACCACGTTTTGAAGGTCTTGATCTTGTCTCTTGAGCATTTTGTCTTGGTCTTGTCTTGGTCACGAACTGGCCAGACTCAAAAATTTCTGTCAAGACTGGTCCAGACCAGCACTGTTCTGCTATTCTTCAGTTTCTTTGATGTAATAGTTTTTTAAATAATTATATTCCAGTTTAACTGTTCCCGGATAATGAATATTGTAATTTGACTGAAAACATTTAGCACTATCCAACTAATTGTTCTGCTTTCTCGGCTATGTGTGTCGGCCAAACATGTCTGTCAAATGTAGTCAAAAGAATAACAGAATGAAGGGAGCATGCTTTTTAACAATTCAACCCTGTTATGATTTTTAAAAATTGATTTTCATTGTCCTGGTCTTGGTCCTGGTTTCAGCTTGTCCTGGTGTTTGTCTTCTCTTGGTCTATGCTCTCAAAAGCCTTGATCTTTTCTCGGTCTTGCTGCATTCTGTCTCGGTCTTGTTCGGTTGGTCTCACATTGTGTGGTCTCGAGCACAACCCTTCCAATGACCAACCAAATCGAACTGATCAATTTTAAAGTTTCCTTCAGGGTATTCAAATTTTTCGATATGACCTTTGACTTAAGGGCAGCGCAGTGGTGAACCGGTAGTGTTGCTTTCTCACAGCAAGAAGGTCACCCAGTTGGAACCCCAGTTTGGGCAAGGTGGGCCTTTCTGTGTGGAGTTTGCATATTCTCCCCATGCATGCCGGGGTTCTCTCTGGGTACTCCGGCTTCCTCCCACAGAGCAAAAACATGCCCACACTAGGTTCATTGGCGATTCTCATATGATAGAAAACATTGGTGAATGATGTTTGCCCATTGGGCCTCATTCACAAACAGTGCATATGCACAAATTTGTGCCTAAATCATGTGTACGAACATTTGACTCACAACCACCACTGTGTGAGGAATTATTGCGGCGTTACAATTATTCATGATTGTTGACAGTGGGAAAGAAAATAACTGAGATTTTAAGTTTTTGTCTTTAAAAAATCTTCAGTGATGCTTGAACTTTTAGACATCCACTGTCCCTTAAAATAAAACACTCGGATATATATATATATATATATATATATATATATATATATATATATATATATATATTAAATAAAATAGTACAATACAAACAATAAAGAACTTTAGGAACTGTAGGCAATTGGAAGATTAATTTCACAAAAAAATAATAAAAAAAAAAACATCAGCTTTTTTATGCTTCCCTCTGGAAGCTGGAATCATTATCTTTTAAATTCAAATTCAGGGTAATATTAGGATTTATGTTATCTGTATTGCATTAACCCCTTAGTTCCCACCCAATTCTGGCCTATTTACTATGCTTTGTTTTTAAAGAATATAGTTGTAGAACCAGAAGGTCAAAATTCATCAGTGACACCTCATTTGAAAGATTAAAGTCTCTAGTTAATGTCATGTTTTCATACGTGTCTAAAGTCCACATCAGGATAAATGTAGCTGGAACACCTTTTTTTCCCCACTTCATTTTTTGAGCATCATTAACTTAAAGATGCTTCATGTCAGACATAAGACATTCACCACATCACTGCTACACTGTGTCATATACATATGAAGCTTGCGTTAGTTCATGCAGGACACGGAAGTCGTACGCCCACAATCGATACCAGTTGACGGGCTGCATTTGACCAATCACAGCTCGCTGTTGACCAACAAGGCGCCGTAAACATGCCTACATTCACAACTATTCCTGCTACTGCTACGCACCACACTGCAATAAATGGTTCAAATCTATGACGAGAGTGTACCTGAATGAACTGGGTTAAATTTGAGCTTTCTGGGTAAAACTTTGTAGGAGTTAGAGAGTTTTTAAGTCTCAGGTGACCTTGTGACCCCCCCCACACACACACACACACAATTTTTCTGACATTTTTCTAAACTGTTTTTGTGACTTTTAAGAAAAATAGCCAAATCCATATAATGAATTTTTATACATTCTGAGGATTTATCAGATTTTTTTGGTCTTTTTTTCTAATCTAGTCTAATTTAATATATGTACACACACACACACACACACACACACACACACACACACACACACACACATAATAGAAACACTAAATGCTATGTTAATAAGTTGAAACATGAACAAACAATTTTAATACACTGTATATTAGTATAGAAGATATACCTCAACAGACAGAAGCAATTTATAAATACCAGGGAAATAAATTAATATCTATTTATATATGAGATATTGAAAATCTATATATTTATAAGGCAAATTAAAAATCATTATATATCAGATCAAACATAAATTGATAATTTTTAATGATGTATGTATGTATTTATATATGCATCTATCTATCTATCTATCCGTACACAATTATATATGAACGCCCAAATATGACAGAGAGGCAGAAGCAGATTGTGTAATATGAAGCTATTTTAATAAGTTGAAAAAAATAACAAACAATTTCAAATACATTCTATATCCATTTATGACATAATTCAACAGATAGAAGTTATATATAAAAAAATGGATATCCATAAATCTATAAGAAATTTGAATTCTATATATTAATAAGACAAAATAAAAAACTGTACACATCAGAAAACAAGATAATTGATAGTTTATATTGATCTACCTTTCTACTTATCAATCTTTCCATCTATCTATCAATAGTATTTATTCACGGAAACCCTAAAGAAAGACATTTTTAAGTAAAATACAAGAACATGACACCACCTCAAACTATATTTACAAATATATACACAAGGTCCCAAACCATATCACACAAAGATACTAAAATCCCTTATAGAGGACTGTTTTCAGTGCTTCTTCCTCGTGCTCCCTTTCTGCAGTGAGCCCTTCCCTCCTCAAAGCCACTTTTCAAGTCTTCCTCTCATCTTTCTTTGGGAAACCTTAAATATGGAAAAGGGAGATTTCAGAGTCAACACAAAACATGTTTAAAATGAAGACAGGGTTATTTTCTTCCTCCAAATTTCTTAGCTCCTTTCTTCAACAAAACTTCTATTCATTTTCCGTTGATAATAAACCAAAGCTGCTGAAATTGTGAATATGCTTTTTTGCAAACTATTCTACAGTCAGATGCTCTTTTGTCTGTGTTTTTAAGTAAGTATGAGACATGAGAGGTATCTCCCTTTTGTTAGGGTGAAAGAATTTCATGGGAATAAAACAGCCTCTGTCACCTGTGTGAAATTTGCTGGTCGATCCAAAGTATGTTTTAAATCTACAGCAGCATTTTTTTGTCAGTTGTGATCTAAGTCTGTGTGATATGTTTTATAAAGTCTCAGTTGGCCTGATAGGTAAAAACCCAATGTAAACATAGCCTAGCTACCGTTAGCTGGTGGACACAAACACAGTCCAATAACAATTAATACAAACATACAATCAAGAATAATGTTCAATCTTACCTGTGAAAAGTAATCCCCCAAGTCCTGTTCTCAATCGTCTACTGATTCGAACAAGAAAACGCCGTAAAGTGTGAATTATCTGCAGCTTCTGTATCTGTTTACATGTGAGTTTGGGGCAGGACGACCGGACCAAGATGGCTGCCAAATTCCTGCGCCGAGGAGGCCAATGCGGCGTCTACTCTTCATCATGTCTATGTGTGGGACCAGGTCAGGGTAGACCATGGCCGTGAATTTAACTTGTCCCTCTATATGCAGGAGATGCTGTCTAACTACAGACAACTTGCAAAGGCAACCGTATTGCCAAACTCAGTCAACAAATGTGAGATAATACCCACAATTAGATTAAGCTCCTTATCAAATCTCTTCATACATCTGTAAACTTTTAACATATGATATGATCCTGTTTCCTCTCACCATGTTGACTTTGAAGACTTAATTTAGTCGGGATCATTTTAATTGAGAACTGGTTTTATATTTTCTACCTTTTAGTTTGAAATAAATATCCTTTTTCAGAATCATAGGGTAGAGCGGATGTGGGTAGAAGTAAATAACCGGGTCAACTACCCAGTGAAGGAGGCCCTCATGCAACTGCAGGATCAGGAAGTCCTCGACATGGATGACAACATGACTAGATACTGTACATCTAATCTTACCACTGAGCTGTGCAAGACTGGCATAACAAGAGTGGTACATGCATGGAATACACACAGCATCACAGGTGAGTCAGTCCAAAAAAAAAAAAAAAATGCATCACACAGTCCAGTCCTTTTTGCGAACATTTATTTATTTTTTTAACCCTACTCCTGTGTTAGCTTTCTGGTAACACCTTTGGTGTTAGGGTCGGTAGCGACCCGCCTCATAAATAAGCTTTAAAATACACTAAAAACAAAACATATGATCAATTTTTTTTTGTTATCTCTTGGTTACCTTTTAAGGCTTCCTTATCCATGAAAATATTGGGTTTCATATTTTTGATGTGGGTCTCAGGGCCCAAGTTTTAGCAGTATACCTCTTGATTTCGATAAAAAGCAGAAAAATAACCTAAAGAGAATCCTATAAATAAACCAAAGGTTTTTGTGTTACCTGACTATTATTGAGGGGTATAGAACACATCTCTGAAATAAATTTGCTCCTTTTATTTTTTCATTTTAAAATTAGCAACTATAGTAACATCTATGGTGTTAGGGTCAGTTTTGACCCATACATATATTTTTCAAAAAAATGCAAAAATATATATTTTTCCAGCAATAGAACTTTAATATAAACACATAGAAAGTTTTCAGATGCATGTTTGGCAAAAAGTTACACTTTTTGTGTGTTCTTTGCAGAGATACTTTTTGCATTGGAAACAATACATTAGTCTTTCTGAAGCTTTCTGAAGCTCACATGATTGGGAGAGGAGGTGTCTGTCATTGTGATGGCTGACAGTGCACTTATGATTTCAATTTTGGCTCTAAATATTGGTTTATAATCTTATTTTTATAACCGGGTCGGTGGCGACCCTAACACAACAAGTGAACAAATTTCAACCAGGGCATTTTAAAATGTTGAGATTTTTTTTTTTTTCTTAATAATTTTGTTGGAATCAGCGTTCCTGACAAAGTCAAGAAGCCTTGATGCAGTAAACAAAATTTAAGTGATTCTTTTATGCATTTAAAAACTGAAATGGGTCGGTGGCGACCCTAACACAAGAGGAGGGTTAAGCTGACTAAACTTGAACAATAAAACCATTTCGTGACCTGTTCTTTGCTTTACAGACAAAGGAACACCCAGTCATTTGGCAGCAGGAGGATGTCCAAAGAAACTGGGAGAGGAGCTGTTGCCACATGCCTCAAGCAGCAGACATGAACCAGCATGATGTTGGCTCTTCACTGACTCGACTCTCTCGCTTTGGAACCACTGTTCCCTCTAAGCTGCGCGCCTGCGCAATCGCACACTACTTGCACATCCTCAGCGCACAGGAAAATCTATGCAGCGCAGAAAATAAAATTCAACAGAAACGTTTTGACAAATATCTAATATTAGACCTAATGTAATCTAATTATTTAGACCAATATTATTGTTCTCTGTACCATCTTGCAATGTAACTCAGTGAGTGACAGCTGTCCAGCCAATGATACGTTACGGTTCACTTACGCTAAGCAGCCAATCATGGCACTGACAGTGCTTGCCTATGAGCCCTGCCCATACGCGCCGTGCAGGTTGGGTAGCTAACAACAGTGCGGCGGACGGGCGGAGTTGAGAGACCTGAATGCTAATCCCTTAGCATGGCGAAACGAACGGGCAGCGACACATCCAATTACCAAGCCAAAGCAAAGAGGAAATGCGGTTCTTTTAGGATGGAATGGCTATCGGAGTACGTGCAAATAGAAGAACAAGCAGTGAAACTGGGAGGGATATTTTCTTTTTCCAGTGAGAAGGTCTACTCTGCAAAACATGCAGCGAAGCCAAAGTAGCAAGTGAGTTTTCGGAGGGAAAAATGTGGACTGAGTGGAAGTTGAACTACCTCAAGCGTCACGTTAAGTAGAAAAGTCATTTGAAAGCTGTTGGAATTATACGAAGACTCAAGATGGGACAGTGGATCGGAACATTATTGCAGGAGAGCGCAACAGACCGAGAGAAAAAGAGCGAGCTGTCACACAAAACAAAACCTGACCCCGAGCAAGTTAAAGTTCTCATTGATAATATTTTACTTGCCATCAAAATGAACGCATCAATGCTGTCAAGTCAACAGATCCACGATCACATAGCAAAGTATGTGAGTATACCAGAAAGCTGGCGAAGCAAAATTTGTGAACTCAATCAATGAGATAGTGCAGAATGAGACTATTTGTAGTGTTAAAAATGCACCCTGGCATACCCTGATAGTAGATGAGAGCACAGACATTTCAGTTCACAAAATGCTAGTGCTATATATTAAACACAGGGAGGAAAATGATGTTAACTATAAGACTGTGTTCGGTGGCATCATTCAGATGACAGCATGCACTGCTCAAGATATTGTGCGGGCAATAACTCAGTTTTACTCCAAACATGGACTGGACATGCAGGGAATGGTAATGCTGACCTCCGATGGTGCCTCAGTAATGCTAGGAAAACACAACGGAGTTGCGGCTTTGTTAAAGCGCCAAATACCACACATAACTGAACAACATTGTGTGGCCCACAGAGAGGACTTGGGCATTGATGATGCCTGGAAAAATGTGCCTTTGATGCGAGATGTGGAAACTCTTCTTAGAACTGTGTATTCAACTTTCTCTCGGTCTGCTGTGAAGAGGGGCAAAATGGAGGACCTAGCAAAGATTCTTGATGAAGATGATACACTGTCATTCAGGCCTCTGAACGAAGTGCGATGGCTGTCGCGGCACCAAGCCGTCAATGCTGTTCTGAGGAACTACAATGTGCTTCAAGTATTCTGCAAAAGAGAATTCACCGAGAACAGAGATCCAGTGGCAAAGTACTGCTACAAAAAGCTGAGTGATCCAAAGTTCAAGGTTACAGTTACTGCTCTGGGAGATGTTTTGGGTGAGCTAGCACAACTCTGTCTCACTTTACAAAGACGCAACCTGACTGTGATGGAAGGACACTGCTTTGCTAGAGCAAAGATTGAGAAGTTGTGTTCCCAATACCTGAAGGAGAAGGATGTACAGTGGAGTGACCGTGTTAAAGAGGCCATGGGGACCTCATCAGCTGATGGCAGAGATACTGGTGAGATTACTCTTTTCATTA
>RPOG01000606.1:0-39493 GCA_008086565.1 Thalassoma bifasciatum | reverse complement strand
TAAGCTCTGTGATCACATGGATGCTCGTTTTCCAGAGGATGAATTAAAGGAGTGGTCTGCATTTGACATTGAAGCATTGAGCTCAGACATCAGTTTTGACTATGGATCAGCAGACATTGCCACACTGGCAAAGAAGTATGAGGCCATTCTCCACCACCCACGGTCTATGGAGACCATGAACAGTCAATATGCTGAATTCAAGTACATAATGGAGCAAAAACTTAAACAGGGGTCAATCAGCACATTCTCAGATATGGTCGCTGCAGCACTGAAATGTGAGGAGCTGAAGGAGATCTCCCAGCTTGTGGATATTTGTGCTACATTTCAAGCTTCCAGTGCAGATTGTGAAAGAGGATTTAGTTTAATGAATCATATCAAAACAGCATCCAGAAATCGTCTTGAAGTGGCACATTTGGACCAGCTGATGGGCATAAAGTCAAAGCAAGAAGCAGATGAAGCCATCAACCTGGACAAAGTGTACAACCTCTGGAGAAGTGAGAAGGACAGACGTGAAAAATAAGGTAAATATATGTCAGATTTGTGCATATTCCAGTGAAATTTATTAAAAAATTTTTTTAATGGATATTAATCTTAAATGCTTGTGCAAAATGTGAATGTTTTAATGTGAACCAAATTTTATGTCTGAAAGGTGTATATGTATAATTTCTTCCAGAACATGACCCTCAGCCAGGCCGCAACTGGACCTCACCTACGCCGAAGCAGGAGTCTCACATGTAACATACTACACAGCTCATAAACAACAAGATTTTCTGTATTTCATTTTAAGTAGGCCAAGTAAAGTAAACTACTCAAATTTGCTGCTGTAATTTGATTCTTTTAATAAGCCATGTAATTTGCTATGATCCAAGGTTTTGAACAGGTGTGATACTGGTGTGTGGCCACAGTGTGCAGATCTGATGTTGCTCACAGTGGTGCTCAGTGTGCTCAAGGAGCTTATGTGTTTGCTCAGACACATGAAAAATTAGAGGGAACATTGTTTGGAACTGACCCCTTCTCAACTGTGGAGGGCAAAATATCAGCAGAACAACTTTTTGCTGAAGAGTACTCTGATATTTCAGTTTTATTAGATAATGTGGTAAACTATAACTTCATTCCTTTTCAAGATGCATGGCTGTATCTGATGAACATTGCGCAGCAATGTGCATTAACATGTCAAATAAAGACAAGATGACTCTGGGTACACTGTATATTGTGTTATTTTCCTGCAAAAAAAATGAAAAAACACTTGCTAAAATTGCTACAGCAGCAATTTGAAAAACACAAAATTTATTCTTAGTGCAACATCAAATACAAAAATATGTATAAAGAAACAAAACTTTTGTATCCTCTACAGCTGCTGAACAAGTGCAAAATTCCAACTGACTTGAGAACAAGGCAGTTAGCCTGATGTAACAGAGGTAATCAAGCTTAAAGCACAGAATGTGATACAATCACACTTAAAGAGTTAATACATCTTAATTACACCAGCCAATATGGAGAGAAGACTATCAAGACTGGTCAGTCTGTGAATACTGACTGAAACTCATCTGCCCTGCATTTGAGGCACTGGTCAGATGTCAGCTTCCACTGGTCGACACAATTTTTGCAGCCAACAAAGCCTTTTTCAGCTAACAGCAATCACAGGCTCTTTCATTAGCCCTGTTAGATGAAAAAATAAAAAAGACAATATACGTGCAATGTTAGAGTTCAATGCATTATCTTGTCTTCACTTAAAGGAACTGTTTACTAAAAAATGAACATTATGTCATCATCTGCCCACCCTTATGCCAGTTCAAACACAGGTGCAGTTTTTCCGTTTAACACAAGAAGGTTGCAGCACCACTGGCGAGCAGGTGGGTCTCCACTGACTTCAATATAGTGCATATAAGGTCAATGAAGACCCACTTGTTACTTGTGTTTTAACTGATGTGGGGGTGAGTAGATGATGACACAATTTTGTTCATTTTTGGGTGAACTGTTCCTTTAAGCTACACATTACAGGGACAGTCTCTTTGTAACATAGAAAAGCAAAACTTAATGCTTGATTCACTTTGACATTAAACTAGATTCTTCTTAAAATGTAGACTTAAACAGCAACTTATGTTACAACCTTTGCATACGATACAATGCAGCTTGCACTCCTTAAAGGATATGCCAGGGTCTTATTCATAGACTTCAGTGCAGCTTTCAACTCTATGAAGCTACATATTCTCTTGAAAAGGCTGGCTGATCTAAATATTGCTAAGGGGTTGATTCTTTGGATTACAGATTTTCTCTCTTGTCGCCCTCAAAGGGTCTGTGTAAATGGCTCTCAGTCAGAAGTGCTTACTATAAGCACTGGCTGCCCACAAGGCAGCCTCTAGCTTTGGTCAGAGAGAAACACTTTCAGACTTACCAGCTACAACTGACCCAGCTTTAAATAACCTGATAACTCACATTGCTCAGCAGGTAGGATAGACTACAAGGAATGAGTTGAGAGGTGGGGAGAGATGTTTGTGGTGCACAAGCTCAGTGCAGTGTAGACCAGTCATCCAGTGGTTCCACTTACCTCAATTTGTCTGGCACAAAGTTGATCCTGCAGTCAGATGTGAAAGAGCCACCAGTTTTCAGCGGAGATGGGTCTGATAAGAACACAGTGTGTGAGTGGGAAGAGTTAATGGAAACCTTCTTCAAGAAACGAGCCACACCCCTGAATGAACAGCCTTATGAGATAATGTCCAGACTAATGGGCAAAGCTAAGGACATAGTAAGGATAACTTTGAGGAGTAGCCAAGCTCTGAAACCTCAAGAAAACCCAAAAATCATCTATGATATTCTAAGACAACAGTTCAGTGAGGTGACATTCTCATGCATGCCGATGGCTGATTTCTACAGCACAATCCCGGTGGCGAGAGAGACCCCCGTAGAATACTGGCTCCGACTAAACAAGGCAGTTGATGCAGCAGAAGAGAGTCTGACAAGGGTAGGACGTCAGATGGAGGATCCCTGCCAAGAAGCAGTCATGATGTTTGTTAAGTACAGTCTAGATCCCACTCTTGCTGCTATTTTTGAGTTTAAAGCCCCAGATAAATGGTCAGCCAGCAAAATTCAAGAGCACATTGATCGATACCAAAGTGAAATGAAAGAACAGGCACTTTCCAAATCAAAGCATTGTCAGTTGCTGGCCGTTCATGTTCAGGCCCCTGCACTTGCTGATTCAGATAGTGCAGTGGTATATTGTTTCCAGCCAGGAACAGTTCCTGTGCAAGGGGAGAATATTGCCACAGCAAGCCCCTCTTGTAACGATGACTCCCTGAAGATGCTAATCAGTCTTTTTGATCGTGCACTGTCACAGAACAACCAGGCTGCTCATAAGCCAATCCCCTCTGGCCAGTTTCAGCATAAGTTATGCAGGGTCTGCCAGTCTCCGGAACACTCTAATCTTGCACACTGCAGGTAGAAGTGCTTATGTCTGGCATGTTTTGAGCCAAATCACATCAAGAAAAATTGTCCCATTCGCCAGCCAGCCTGCCTTTCTCTCCAGCACAAGACACCTAGCCTTTAAACTAGTGGGCCCTCATTTGGTGAGGGAATGTGTGGGTGTGAGCAAAGAAACCCTCAACAGCAACAATATTGAACACTATATAAAGGCATGCTCTGCGGCACCAGCTGTTGCTAAAGTAATAGTGCAAAGAACACAGTTCGTCAAAGAGACCCACTCTCTGTTTTGTACCCCTGTCACCATAAATAACACGTTTCAGGTGAAAGGAATGCTTGATTCTGGATCCATGGCCTGTACACTCAGCGAAGAGGCAGAATTGAGGATGTTAAGTGACTCAGGAGATTGTGCTGGTAGGTTGTGGAGGGACATTAATCAAACCAAAATGCATGTATGAGATAGAGATGAAGTTGTGCCTGTTCTTGTGGTGCCCGGTCAGCAGGTTGATTTGATCATTGGCACGAATGTGATCAGATTTCTCATGCACCAACTGAAAATAACCAGTGATTATTGGCATCTCGTTTCCAGTGGCAACCTTCTCCCAGAGTGTGAGCAGTTTCTCGATCTCATGGCAAACTCATCCCGGTGGAGAGGTGAAGAACTCCCGAACAGGATTGGAACTGTTAAGCTCCAACAGTCAGTCACCCTTTTGGTGAGGCAGGAACACCTGGTCTGGGGTAAATTATCAAAAAATGTCCCCAAGTCACTGGGCAGCACACTGATTGTTGAGCCCACGTCATCTAAGTCACTGTTGCCAACTCAGCGACTTTCTCACTACATCTGGCGACTTTCCAGACCCCTTGGTGACTTTTTTATGTCAAAAGCGAATAGCGACAAATCTGGCGACTTTTTCTGGCGTCATATGCGACTTTTCTAGTGTTTGGCGACTGACGTGAAAGCGTGTATCATTCTGCAGTCACCATCCTCAACGAGCTGTGGGTTCTGCCGTGAGCTCCTCCCTCGTCTTAAAGCATTCGCAGGCTGTCGGTCTCAACTCTCGTACCGGTTGCAGCTGCAGTCAGAGGAGAGGAGACCGCACGTGCGCTAAACCGCCGCTGGTTTACAGCGCTGGAAGCAGAGGTGAAAGTAGTTCACAGGTACACAGGACCTGGAAGATAGGAGAGCGGCTGCTGCTTCAAAGCGTTCGTTCAAAACCAGTCACAGCTGCACGCTGGGTCGGGAAATAAATTCACTCGCAATATGCAGTTTTGGAAACTACCTTGACTTTTAAAAAATCCCTTATAAGGTAGTTCCAATTGTTCCTAAAAGAGCCCGGTAGTCTCCTCTGCGCCCAACCTTCAAAATAATAAAAAAAATATCTTATCGTCTCCAAACAATATGAATAAAAATAGAAAGAAACTCTGTAAAACAGTCATTTTTTTGTCTGATAATGCAGAGAAACATCACCTCTTTTTCTCAAAAGAAAATACACTGAAAATGAGTTAGAAATTTAAAAAATAAAAATAAAAATAAAAGATTTTAAACAAGCTAAGAGAGACAAAGATGAATATAAAGGCCAATTTATGCTGGTTAAAAATAGGGATTTAGGAAAAATAGGAAAACAGGATTTTTTTTGAGTTTTTTTCCCATATTAAGTCGAGACTTTATAATAAAAAGTCAAAATTATCAAGTTTCTATTTTTTTTATCAAGAAATCTTGACCTTCATCTCATAGTTTCCACTTTTCTCTAAAATCTATGACTTTTTAATCACTCATTTGGAATGACACTGTAAAATGAATCCAATAAAAATCTAATTTGCAGTTCTAAACATTAAGGACATTTTTTATACACTTTTTGTCTCTCCCACAACATTATTCCTTTCTCCTACAGCATTCCTTACAATAACATTCCAATGCCTGATTATGCAAATTAGGCAATGATGTCATCTAGCGACTTCTGGTGACTTTTGGGACAGCCAATAGCTACTTTCCTTGCAGAGGAGTTGGCAACACTGATCTAAGTGCATGCCTCGTAACATCATGGTTGGCAGTGTTATCACTCCTTTGTGGGGTGACGGGTGGATCCCGATGAAAATTACCAACATGTCAAACAAATCCATAACTTTAAAGAGAAACAGCCAGTTGGCAGATGTGTCTCCCTGTCTTGCAGTGGAAGATTTTGAAGTTTTCCAGGGCACAAATCCGACTGAAAAAGTCAAGCAGGAAGAAGTGCATGGTGACAGTGCAAAGTCCACAGATTTCAAACATCGACTACAGCAGATTAGGCTCTCTGATGTTGATATTGACCTGTGTCATGACTCCCCGTAGATGTGATGTTCAAACAAGTGCAACATGATCCAGTGGTTGTTGATCACAAGAGCTGAGAGAACGCTGATGTCACATCTTCATGAGGCAGCTAGGATTGGACAAAAACATGCTGTCAAAGAACAAGACAAACAGGCACGTGGATGTTACAGAAAAGTAAAGGGCACACATCTGAGCATTGGAGACAGAGTATTCATCGCTAACAAAGGAGAGAAAGGAAAGAAAAAGTTAGCCGACAAATGGAATGCAACAGTGTGCACTGTAAAAGACTGAAACCTGCAGACTCACACATACAAGTTGGAGGACGTTAAAGGGAACACAAAAATAGTGCATCGCAACCTGGTCCTTGACATCAGCTTTCTGCCTGTGGTGACGACACGAGAGGAGTTGTGTGACTCTGAATCAGAGATGGGATTGTGTACAACTGACTCTCTGAACTCTATGGAAGAGGTGGACACGGAGGAGAGAACCAGCGCATGGATAATGAGTTGATCGGAGCTCACTCAGAGTCAGGAGAATCTGTGTGATGGACTGAGTCAACAGCCAAGTGATGATGATCAGGATCTGGATTGTATGGAACAGTCTGTAAATGACCAGAGTGGGGTACACAGAGACAGAACCTGACTCAGACACACCACATGTGACAGAAGTTGTTTCAGTCCAACCTGACACCCAGTTATACCCAGCAGACCCAGACGATGGCGAAGGGACAAACATTCAGGGAGACTTGCATCAAACAAAGAGCAGGTGGTCAGAACCGAGGCAGGCAGAGTTAGAAAAAGTGTTAACCGTCTCATTGAGTCTATGGTTCAAAAGCCATATGGTTTCATGGATTCAGCCAGTTCAGTTAGAAGAAAGTCACAGTCACTCCTTATATTGTTTTAAGGGGGCACCATATGTTTGTTGGGGTTTTTTGTATGTGTAGTTTTGTGAATATGAACTGTAAAGGGAGCGCGGACTCTGAGGTAACGTTGTCAGTTCTCATCACACCACATGGAGAGTAACACTTGATCCAAATGCTGCACTGCCTGTATGTTCAACACTTTCACCCACTAACAAAGGAACACGAGTCTTATCTGACTGGTATTATGTCTGTGGTCATAAAGCTTACCCTTACCTCCCAGCACAGTGGGGGGGCCTCTGTGCTATGGTGGCACGAACCGATCACTCATTCTTCATGACTACATCAGAGACACATCCTCATTACTCAGGAAGAAGAAAGCAAGCTGTGCCATCTTACACTCGTGTGGGGACTTACACACGACACAGGGGTCCCCTGGGAGTACAGGATCTGGGGGGGGGGCTAAGGTTTTCCAGTCCATAGTTCCTTGGGTGGGTGTTGGGGAAATAAGAGACCATGTTGAGATCAACCGCTATGCTCTTCTTCGTCTAATAAATGATACCAGGGCAGTGGGTGATGGGGTCACAAAGGAGTTGTCTGCATTAAGAGAAATGGTGTTACAAAACAGAGTGGTTTTGGATTTGTTGACTGCATCTAATGGAGGTGTTTGTAAAATGATTGGTGACACATGCTGTACTTACATTCCTGACGAAACAGGCACTGATGGTGATATTTACAAAGCATTGCAGAATCTCACTGAGTTACAACAGTATGTTAAAGATCTCACTCCTGGTGCTGAACGCTCTCCCAGCTGGATAGACTGGCTGTGGACTGGCACCTGGTGGCAAGTAATGATGAAAACTCTGATACCTGTGATCACTGTATTGATTGTCATCTGTGTGTTTCTTGCTTGTCAAGGACCGTGTGCAAAAACCATGGTTTCTAGAGCTGTGAACGTTGCATTTGTACAACATCAACTGTTGGTTTCTAGTTATCAAACTGTGCCAGTTGAGGAGTCGTGGGTGTAAAAGATTGATCTGTTTTCTTGTCATTCCTTACAGCTGTTAATAAAGTGTGTGTTGAAATTGTATTTACAATGGCATACCACTGATGTAAAATGCTGTAGAATGATAAAAAGGAGGGAAATGATGGAGAAATGCTGTACTGCTATGCTTGTAATCTATGTTATCATTCTGACGCCTGGAACAGACTGCTCATGCAGAAAGTAGAGGTCATCTGCTTGATGTGTTCATGCAGAAAGTAAATATCAGCTGCTTACACAATGTGCTTACACGATGTCTATTCAAATATGATCTGCCTGTTTACTGCTGATTTGTACATGACTAATGACTATACGATCACGCCCAGATGGTGGTTTGTCACTGTGAATAAAAGAGCTGAACAACAGGGAAGTGGTTGAA
This sequence comes from Thalassoma bifasciatum, assembly GCA_008086565.1. Taxonomy (NCBI): domain Eukaryota; kingdom Metazoa; phylum Chordata; class Actinopteri; order Labriformes; family Labridae; genus Thalassoma; species Thalassoma bifasciatum. The sequence goes on along the minus strand of RPOG01000606.1, from coordinate 31,488 downwards.
GCTGATAGGAGTCAGAGTGCTGGATGCACCTCTGACCAGACTTCCCGATTGCAAAAGCATAAACTGAGTATTGTGTCTGGAGCTTCTTTCGACACCCGTAGCAGCTGATAGCTTGTTTGAACCCAACAATGCACTTGAGATGCACTTGAAACCATGTATTTATTTGGTGTTCCCGAACGGGAATGTGTAGGCAAATCAAGTCCCGAACAATCCATGAACCAGTAACGTGTTGATTGAACTTCATTTTATTGACCACTAGATGTCCTGCTCGAGTGCTGTGTGTCATTGAGGCCTCGAGTAGTGAAGCATGCTTTGAAAAAATGCTTTGAAGCCTCACAAAGCCTCATTGACCAATCACTAAGCCCCACTGGCCCACCAGCAGCCCCTTTGCCATTCCTCTTACGTCGAGTGTAAACAGTCACGCCTTCATCAAACATTGGCATGCTATGCTGCATTAGAAAGCTTAGATTCTTCACATTTCGGCCACTAAATTTGTTTTACAGTTTACTTAACTGACAAAAAGTGATTACTGTAAAACACCAAATAACCGCAGTCCCCATTAACTGCTGGGTGTAGCAGTGCAGTCTGACAAACAAACGCCTGTCCCAAATAAACGCTGGGAGTAAATTTTTTTAAAACATTAGACGAACAAGAAGATGTTGCCACCGCTGCATCGCCACACCCCGCCTTTATGCATTCGCACATGCTTTTAAAATAAACAACCAATGTCAGTCACATCAGTCACATTGCTGCTGATAGCCATGGCTCTGGTGCAGGGGAAAAAATGATTTGCCCATGAACACTCAGGAGAAGCAGCAGCTAGACACTTCTCTGTCGAAGAGTGAGGGATTGGTGAAAAAATGAAACAGAACTTCAACCTCTCTTTGAGGAGGACAGCAAAAGGGCTCGGCTGCGAGGTGGAAGTCGGAAGGAAATGGGTGAGGAGCTGGAGTTGAACATTGAGAATGGATCATTAGCAAGCGGGTGCGTCATGAAAGACTGTCCTGAAAAATGATCGAGACAAAAGCGAAAGAAATAAATGTCACTTTGAGTGACGGCACAGACAAGAAGTTTGCTGCTACTGCTGGTTTGCTCGACCGTTTCCTTCGCCACAACTTCACTGCCCAGAAGGAACTCTGTCTGTCTGTATGTGTATCTGTCTGCATCTGTGTGTGTGTGTGTGTGCGTTCATGCGCATCCATGTGTGCGTAATCTCATCATCATTATTAGCGTGTGTGGATGTAATATACTCATTTGTAGAATGTTGATTGTGCTTCAAGGTGTGTGGCCTGACAATTGCAGCTGATGGCAGAGAGGACCACCTGATCCACTTTTTCAAAGGGGGAGAGCCATGTGCAGCAGGGAGGGAGACGGTGGCTTAAGCCAGACAGGGAGAGGAGGAGGAAAACAGGGAGACTGAGCAGCAGAAGGGAGATGAGAATGAAGAGTTCAACAATGAACAGGTAGTTGAGGATGATGATGTAGGGAGGAGGAAGAGGATGATGAGCGAGTGAGGGGATGGACATGGCTCTGGTCTAAAAGTTAGCTGTTCTGCTAGTTGCCTTGTTGTTTTGCTATACTTCTAAAGTTGTTGCCATTCAGTTTTTGAGATTTGTTTGTTTCTGTTTGGTATTGGTCATTCACCAGCCTTGTTCATCAACCTAGTACTTAGGTTGCAGTCCTTTTTATTTCTAGTTCTGCACTAACTTGTTTTCCGGGAGACAATTTGCATTTACTTGTTTTCCAGGGAAACAAGTTGCTTGTGTACATAGGATTTCAGCCTTTGACCTTATATTACTTATTGCACTCACCAGTATAAGCATTGTATTTTTTTTAGTTCCTTCTCTGTATTAAGAGAGTTTGGAGAGTGTTGAGCTGACGGAAGAAGACAAAAGTATAACTATGGTAGTGCAATCTTGTCTTAACAATGCAAAAGTGATAATCATACTGGTGTTAATATATAATTTGATTGGATTTATCACATTTTTCCTTTTTCTGCTGAGCATGATTTTTATGGGAAAGAATTACTTGCCCGTTCCAAAAAAGCTGCCTGGTCTGCGCAGTGATTCAGACAAATAAATGCCCTGGCTATTATTTTGTGTTTTACAGTTGTGAAAGAATTGCTCAGATGGCCATCATGACAACTGAGATATTCTACCTCTTCTGGGGTCCTTAAGTCGTGTCCCTAGCCCGCACCCCGAATGTTCACCCTGCTTTCCACCAGAGGAATCCAGAGTTCAAACATATCAAAAGTGTTGTTTTATTAAATTATTCCAAGAGGTGAAATTTCTCCTGTAAAGTCTGTTGTTTGTCTGTCTGTTGTGTCAGTTCTCATCGATAACAGGAGCTTCACAGTCGTAAAGTATTTCCTATGGTGGCTGGTAGGTGACACATGATTTGCAAAAGCCATGACACGAATGTAAAAGCAACAACACTAATGTTAAAGCCACTACACAGACCAGTCTATTTCAACCAACGCACAGCAAAAAAGTAGTTGGTGAGTAAGTAAATTTTTTTGTATTAGATTTTACTTTAGGCCCGATATCTATCTATCTATCTATCTATCTATCTATCTATCTATCTATCTATCTATCTATAGTATTTCCCTTTACGCCATAACATTAGCATAAGCTAATGCTTGGCTAATGTTAGCCAGTAAAATGCACATTTAAACTGACCTCAGATATTTCGGGCTGCAAGGCTAAAGTTACAGAGATAGTACATTCAGTTTTGATTGTTTTGTCTATAAAATATGAATCTTTAAACATATTCAAAAGGGTTTCATGGAACTGAAAGAATTAATTGCAATTGAATTGAAACTAAATTATTAATCAATGTTAATATTGTATTAATACTTACAGCACTATCAGTATTCATTGCTAATCAAAACAAAATTTATTTGCTTTGAAATTGCATTTAATGCACTCAAATTCATACATTTTAAAATTTGAAACAAACCTTATTCAATTTCAGTTGTCAAAATTTAGTTTGGCACCGTGGACAGCTCACTATAGACCATACAAGTATGAACACATGAAAAACAAAAGTTTCCCCCACAGTTGTTTACTATGGTTTGAATGTTTATTGTATACTAATGTGACTTTTCGACCAAGTAGCAAGTTTTGGATTGATGTATTTGGTGATACACACTCATTTGGACGAGTACAAGCAGTTATGGAACACTCATACTACTCGGCCAGTCTGGAAGTCCCAGTGCCCATCTGGTAAGCCAGAGGCTATGTACCATGTGCCACACAGGTGCGTACCATATTAAAATAAAAACATAATTCTGCAAATAGATTTATAAAATTTAATAGATTGTAGATTTAATGGAATAAACTTTGGATTCCTCACATCCCTGAGACAGTTTAATCTCCTCATGTCTGCACGTGCAACAGATGGAGATGAAAGACTGCACACACTGTTAGAAGAACAACTCAGACAAAGCAACTTGGCACCTCCTGTACAATGGTAAGCTGCAGTTGAGAACTACATCCACTTGAGGAGTATAATTAGGGCCCGAGCGACCGACAGGCGGGCGAAGGCCCTCTTGAAACGCTAAGGATTATTATTGTTTGTTTCCGCGCCTTTAAACCCAATTTTCGCCCCTTTCGCTTGAGATAAAGAGCACGGCTCCATGTCCTACCCCCCCAGACAAGTGCGAAAAATTTATGATTTTGCCACTCAAAAAATGCTAACATGTTGCTAGCATTTAGCATTAGCTTAAAACGGTAGCCCCGCCGCCTACTTTCACGTACAAGTCTGAAATNCAACTTGGCACCTCCTGTACAATGGTAAGCTGCAGTTGAGAACTACATCCACTTGAGGAGTATAATTAGGGCCCGAGCGACCGACAGGCGGGCGAAGGCCCTCTTGAAACGCTAAGGATTATTATTGTTTGTTTCCGCGCCTTTAAACCCAATTTTCGCCCCTTTCGCTTGAGATAAAGAGCACGGCTCCATGTCCTACCCCCCCAGACAAGTGCGAAAAATTTATGATTTTGCCACTCAAAAAATGCTAACATGTTGCTAGCATTTAGCATTAGCTTAAAACGGTAGCCCCGCCGCCTACTTTCACGTACAAGTCTGAAATNGAAAAATTTACATTCTCCGATTTGTATGAAATTTTTTGGGCACGTTTATCACTCCAAGACCTTCACAAAAATGTCAAATGTTAAGGCAAAATAATAATCTAAAGTTCCGAAATTTTACCTCAAAGTTAGAATTTTTGCGCTAGCACGGTGCGAACTTTTTCGAACTTGTCCTACAGTTTTTTTCTCATTATCTCCAAATTGGACAGGTGCATACTAGACCCACTGATGATCAAAAGTTGATCAAAGATTGTTATAATATTGATGGGCGTGGCCACTAGGGGCGCCAAAAGTTGACCATTTTTCAGAACCACAAAAACCTTAATAACTTTCTCGTACAAAGTCAGATCCTGACCAAAACTTACACACATGTTCACTGTCCCAGCCTGAGCGCAGCCATATAGCATTTATTCACGTGAAGTAAGGCGCCCCCTATTGGCAACAGGAAATCAAGTGTTTTACTCTGTGACTGATAGCTCCTCCCCCTTTGATCTTTTTTTTTAAACAATTGCACTGAAACATCACAAACATCATCAACAAGCACCATTCATAAGGTCAAGGTCCTATTTTGAATGATGTGTCTTTAGTGTTGTGTCAAAGTCGACCCAAAATTGACCATTTTCTCACAAACACAAAACCCTTAATAACTTTCTCGTACAAAGTCAGATCCTGACCAAATCACACACACATGTTCACTGTACCAGCCTGAGTGCAGCCATATGGGCTTTATTCACGCAAAGTAAGGCGCCCCCTATTGGCAACAGGAAATCAAGTGTTTTATGCTGTGACCCATAGCTCCTCCCGGAAACTAGAAAAAAACTTTTGTTAACGTGTCTTTGTAGTTTTTGTAGAATTTGTTCGTGGTATATATTCCAGTTCAAGGATAAAACTTACCACTCTCTCCAGTTTAGTGTCAAAGTCTGAAGTGACTTCATGAATCAAGGACTCCTGAAAACTCCCTGATTTTTAGCCTAATCTCCTTCAAATTTCATTTAAACTGTCATGATCCATCCCTGGACACACCCTCAAACTGAGAGGATAAAACTGTATGTCTTAAAGATTTTTAATAATGCATTTTTTTTGCAAGTTTTCAGCTGACAAAACTCTGCACCCTGCAAAAATAATCATTTCACTCCAGCATTAATGGTCATTTGGCTCCATCTAGTGGCCAGACTTTACTTTTAGGTGGTATGTGTGAGTTTGGCCACTAGATGGAGTCAAATGACCATTTTTGCTGTGTGATTTCTTTCAGTTCTGACATTGTGACACTCATTTTTAGAGCAGCAGGAGGCTGTGCTGTGAGCATGCAGCCATTTGATGTTGATATTNACTGAGAGGATAAAACTGTACATCTTAAAGATTTTTAATAATGCATTTTTTCCAAGTTTTCAGCTGACAAAACTCTGCACCCTGCAAAAATAATCATTTCACTCCAGCATTAATGGTCATTTGGCTCCATCTAGTGGCCAGACTTTACTTTTAGGTGGTATGTGTGAGTTTGGCCACTAGATGGAGTCAAATGACCATTTTTGCTGTGTGATTTCTTTCAGTTCTGACATTGTGACACTCATTTTTAGAGCAGCAGGAGGCTGTGCTGTGAGCATGCAGCCATTTGATGTTGATATTATATTTGAAATTTCTAAAACATCTTCAACAAGCTCAGTTAATTAGGTCAAGCTTCTGTTTTGAATGATGTTTCTCTTGTAAAGTGTCAAAGTCTGAAGTGGTTTCATGAACCACAGAATCTCAATAAGCCCCTGATTTTTACCCAAATCTTCTTCAGATTTCATTCAAACTGTCAAAATCCATCCCTGGACACAACCTCATACTGAGAGGATTAAACTCATTGTCTTATGGATTTTTAATCATTTCTTTTTTCTAATTTTCTGGCCAATCGAACTCTGCAACCTGTGAAAATGATCATTTTGCTCCAACAAAAAAGGGTTTTAGCTCCATCTAGTGGCCAAACTGAATCTTTTGGTAGCCTGTGTGAGTTTGGCCACCAGATGGAGCCAAATGACCATTTTTGCTGTGTGACCTATTTTCAGTGCAGAGGGAGGCTTCTTGAAGAAACATGAGAGCAGACAGAGGAATGTGCTGTGGCCATGCAGCTCTCTGCATGTTGTCATTATTCTATTTCAGCTGAACCCTGAAACACATGAGCAAGGGTCTGCAACCTTTAAGGAGACATTTTTCTTTATTTCACATGGATCAAGGTCATTCCACAGCCACAAAAATCTTCACTATAAAAGCAATAAAATGTTAAAATTCGACACAGAAGTAAATGTATTTAAAAGGAGAGCCACATGCAGCAAAGATGCCGGGAGCGAGGGTACACCGACTGACTCTTGCTAACGTCGTACAAGTCTGTACGCGTGTCCAGCTGCGAAAAATTTTAATTTCGGCGTTCGCCGCTCCTCGCCCCTCAGCGAGTGCACGCCAACAGGCTCGCGTACGAGCCTGCTCGCGTGCACTCGCTCCCGGGCACATAGCGGCGAACGCCGAAATTAAAATTAAGATCTTTAAATGCTGCTGGTAATAAAATATCTTTTGAAAGCCATGAAACAGAATATTTAGGGCCCGAGCGACCGCAGGCGGGCGAAGGCCCTCTTGGAACCTTAAGGATTATACATTTTTTCCGCCGCTTTAACCCCAATTTTCGCCCCTTTCCCTTGAAAAAAAGAGCGCCACACTATGTCCTACCCCCCCTGACCACTGCGAAAAATTTATTATTTTGCCACTCAAAAAATGCTACAATCTTGCTAGCATTTAGCATTAGCTTAAAACGGTAGCCCCGCCGCCTACTTTCACTTACAAGTCTGAAATTTTTTGGCTACCTCAATCATGCCTCGACCTTCAAAAAATTCTCTTGGGCAAACTCTGAATTTCGCACAGCAAGTTCGGAAATTTGTCCCAAAAGTCGGAATTTGACAATTTTTAGGATATATTTGAACGAACTTGTCCTAGGGTTTTTGTCGGATCAGCTTCAAATTTCTCATGTGTATACTACACACAGTGACGATTAAAAGTTATTAAAAGAGTTTTAATAACTTCAGGGGCGTGGCCACCAGAGGGCGCCAAAAAAAACAAAAAATTTACATGCTCCGATTTGTATGAAATTTTTTGGGCACGTTAATCACTCCAAAACCTTTATAAAAATGTAAAATGTTAAGGCAAAACAATAATTTAAAGTTCCGAAATTTCACGTTAAAGTTGGAATTTTTGCGCTAGCACGGTACGAACTTTTTCAAACTTGTCCTACAGTTTTTTTCTGATAATCTCCAAATTGGACAGGTGCATACTAGACCCACTGATGATCAAAAGTTATTGAAGGATTGTTATAATATTGATGGGCGTGGCCACTAGGGGCGCCAAAAGTTGACCATTTTTCAGAACCACAAAACCCTTAATAACTTTCTCGTACAAAGTCAGATCCTGACCAAAACTCACACACAAGTTCACTGTCCCAGCCTGAGTGCAGCCATATAGCACTTATTCACGTGAAGTAAGGCGCCCCCTATTGGCAACAGGAAATCAAGTGTTTTACTCTGTGACCCATAGCTCCTCCCCCTTTGATCTTTTTCTTAAAACAATTGCACAGAAACATCAAAAACATCTTCAACAAGCACCATATATAAGGTCAAGTTCCTATTTTGAATGATGTGTCTTCAGTGTTGTGTGTAAGTCGACCCAAAATTGACCATTTTCTCACAAACACAAAAACCTGAATAACTTTCCTGTACAAAGTCAGATCCTGACCAAATCACACACACATGTTCACTGTCCCAGCCTGAGCGCAGCCATATAGCATTTATTCACGTGAAGTAAGGCGCCCCCTATTGGCAACAGGAAATCAAGTGTTTTATGCTGTGACCCATAGCTCCTCCCCCTCTGATCTTTTTTTGAAAACAATTGCACAGAAACATCAAACACATCTTCAACAAGCACCATATATAAGGTCAAGTTCCTATTTTGAATGATGAGTCTCAAGTTTAGTGTCAAAGTCTGAAGTGACTTCATGACTCAAGGACTCCTGATAACTCCCTGATTTTTAGCCTAATCTCCTTCATTTTTCATTTAAACTGTCATGATCCATCCCTGAACACACCCTCAAACTTAGAGGATAAAACTGTACGTCTTAAAGATTTTTAATAATGCATTTTTTCCAATTTGTAGGCTGATCAACTCTGCACCCTGCAAAAATAATCACTTCACTCCAGCATTAATGGTCATTTGGCTCCATCTAGTGGCCAGACTTGACTTTTAGGTGGTCTGTGTGAGTTTGGCCACTAGATGAAGTCAAATGACCATTTTTGCTGTGTGATTTCTTTCAGTTCTGACATTGTGACACTCATTTTTAGAGCAGCAGGAGGCTGTGCTGTGAGCATGCAGCCATTTGATGTTGATATTCTATTTGAAATGTCTAAAACATCTTCAACAAGCTCAGTTAATGAGGTCAAGTTTCTGTTTTGACTGATGTTTCTCTTGTGAAGTGTCAAAGTGTGAAGTGGTTTCATGAACCACAGACTGTCAATAAGCCCCTGAATTTTAGCCTAATCTTTTTCAGATTTCATTCAAACTGTCATGATCCATCCCTGGACACACCCTCATACTGAGAGGATAAAGGACTCCTGATAACTCCCTGATATTTAGCCTAATCTCCTCCAAATTTCATTTAAACTGTCATGATCCATCCCTGGACACACCCTCAAACTTAGAGGATAAAACTGTATGTCTTAAAGATTTTTAATAATGAATTTTTTCCAATTTGTAGGCTGACAAAACTCTGCACCCTGCAAAAATAATCACTTCACTCCAGCATTAATGGTCATTTGGCTCCATCTAGTGGCCAGACTTGACTTTTAGGTGGTCTGAGTGAGTTTGGCCACTAGATGGAGTCAAATGACCATTTTTGCTGTGTGATTTCTTTCAGTTCTGACATTGTGACACTCATTTTTAGAGCAGCAGGAGGCTGTGCTGTGAGCATGCAGCCATTTGATGTTGATATTTTATTTGAAATTTCTAAAACATCTTCAACAAGATCAGTTAATGAGGTCAAGTTTCTGTTTTGAATGATGTTTCTCTTGTGAAGTGTCAAAGTCTGAAGTGGTTTCATTAAACTTAGACTCTCATGAAGCCCCTGAATTTTAGCCTGATCTTTTTCCAGATTTCATTCAAACTGTCAAAATCCATCCCTGGACACACCCTCATTCTGAGAGGATTAAACTCTATATCTTATGGATTTTTAATAATTCATTTTTTCCAATTTCCAGGCCAATCAAACTCTGCAACCTGTGAAAATGATCATTTTGCTCCAACAAAAATGGGTTTTAGCTCCATCTAGTGGCCAAACTGAATCTTTGGGTAGTCTGTGTGAGATTGGCCACCAGATGGAGCCAAATGACCATTTTTGCTGTGTGACCTATTTTCAGTGCATAGGGAGGCTTCTTGAAGAAACATGAGAGCAGACAGAGGAATGTGCTGTGGCCATGCAGCTGAGACGTACAACAGTAATAAGATAAAGTCGACTTGGGACTTTGTGTACTCGTCCCCAGACGTTGGAAATTCCTCGGTAAAATCTTTATTTCACATGGATCAAGGTCATTCCACAGCCACAAAAATCTTCACTATAAAAGCAAGAAAATGTTTAAATTCGACACAGAAGTAAATGTATTTAAAAGTACAGCCACATGCAGGTAAGAACGGCCCTCGCTCCCATGTGGCTGACTGAGAACGATTGCAGCATGTTCAGACATGCACACAGGTCAACGCTTTTTAAAATTAAAGCCGCAAGCGGCGAGGAGCGGGGAGTCGCTCTCGTGCGGTTCTCCGAGCGCATGCTCGGAGGAGCGCACGTGAGCGAGGGCCCGTGTATCGCCGCTTGCGGCTTTAATTGTTATTGTTATTTTTTTATTTTGAATGCAATGTACAATAAACAGCTTGTTTACACAACAAATTATATATGATACCTTCTTGACTGATTCTGTAGTTTTTGCAGCACTACTTATTGATGCACTTGTATCAATTAATACGAAAAATGTTCAATATGAAATGAGTAAGAAAAATGCATAGAAGTTATGACATATGCCAAACTGATCTCCCAAAAAAATGAATTAAAGTAAAATTATGAGCAATACAATTTTTATCAATATTTTTATTGTATTGTATTATTCTCAACAGTTTTATTTACTGACATTCTTCTTTTCTTAACAAATGCACAACTGTTGCATATCAGTCCTTTGGCCTTATTTTTCAAAACAAAATAAGATTTCTAAACCGGTCCCCACATTGAGGACTAAAAACAGCATTAATACAGTATTATTTCAACAAAAACCTTTATTTTAATTTTTGCTAATATTGAGACTGATAGTTGAAAGCTTGTTAGACACATCCAAAGCCTGTGAAATTCCTTATACCATAGTTCATGTTGGCTTTAAAGGTGTTGTAGCTGTCCAAAAGGGGCAGCTTAAGCATGTTACCACAAGTATCTGCCATTGGGAGTCTGGAGCTTTTGATGAAGACGAGGTGCGGCAGAGGATCTATGCCAGCAGGAAGTATACATGGCACGCCTGCGGCAAAAATAAGGACATCCGACAGGGTAACTGCAGAATCATTTTCTAAATGTGGAAAGCATTGGACTAAATGAATATAGTATCACCAACACAATGACTCTACATCAAGACTGGTGTAGTAAAACTGGACATAAAGATAAAAATTGGCTAACCTTCAACATCAAGAAGGCAGTCTGCCCAGAAACTCAATGTTTGTCCTCCTGGATCCTCTGGTTGCATCCACTTTGACCGAGCTCAGGTTGAAATAGATTCTCGATATCTGAATCAGACAACCGTTTGTCAGAGTTGCAGAAGACTTGGGCCAAGATTGCAGGATGCTGTTGTAGGGCTGTTAAAAAGTGCGCGCTATCAAAAGCCCCTCCTTGAATCTGAATTAGAGCACAAGTTTTATTGCAAGGTTACTTTTGAACAACAGATAACTTACAAAACAGGCCACACCATGTTTAAGCATAATAATTTAAATTTTCTAGGAGAATTAAAAACAAAATCATATTACAAAAGGCTACCTTTCAACTGCTCTGTAGCTCCTGTGAATTAAGTACCACTTAAATCCAGTTTCAAAGCAAATAGATTAAGTTTCAATTATCAATAAATATTGATAATGCCATACGAATGAATATTAATAAATAATTCAATTTTAATTCAATTACAATTAATTATTTTCCGATCTATGAACCCCTTATGAACATGTTAAAGCATTCACATTATTTTCATTGACAAAACAATCAGAACTTAAAGTACTTTATAGCTTTAGTTTTGAATCCCAAAATATTTGAGGTCAGTTAACAATGTGCATTTTACTGGCTAACATTAGCCAAAAGTTAGCTAATGCTGACATTATGGCATGAAGTGAAAAACCAGATGACATTTTACCAGTTTATGAAATGGAAATATAAATCCCATAAAAGGCATCACACTGTGTCACCCCTATGAAGATATATTGGGACTAAAGTAGAAATTTAATAAGGAAAAGTTTTCCTTACTCTCACTCTCCTTAGACTTCTGGTTACAAGACAGAAGTGTTCCCATCTCAATACACGGAGATTTGATGCAAGGACAGCCTTATTTATACAGGAAGTGCCCTAAGCTCATACTGCATAGAGTCTGCCTAACAGCTTCATTTATGGGCTTGCGGCCCTGTCAATCACACGTACAGTAACTTATAGCCTTACCGTTCAAACGAACCCTGCTGTAACTCGTTGCACTGCAAAAAAGTCGATTTTTGCCGTGTCTCATCATTTACATTTGTGTATTTGTATATTAGATATACAAAAAGAACACAGGAGATGAGATTTGTGTATGTAATTTAATTGACGAGGTACAAACTAATCAACATAACTTGGCAACAATTTTTCAAAAACTTGAGTCAAATGCATATGCACGACACAGCTGCTCACACTCACAGACCTGACAAAGTTCCTGTACTCACTCAGTACCTCCCATTTACTCCATCATACTCAGTTACTCACTCACATAGTTAGTTACTCAACCATACTCAGTTATTCACTTCAAGGTTACAGATACTCAGTCTCACTCATGCAGTTACACTTTCGACATCACACATTGTCACTCACTCATATAGTTACAGTTACTCAATCACACTCAGTTACTCACTCATATAGTAGCAGTTACTCAATCACACTAAGTAACTTATTCACATGGTTTCAGTTACTCATCACACTCGCCATCGGTTTCTCCATCACACTCAGATACTCACTCACGTAGTAGCACTTTCTCCATCACACTCACTCACTTACATAGTTAAGGAAACTCCATCAGACTCACTCACTCATATAGTTACAGTTTCTCCATCACACTTAGTTACCCACTCACATAGTAGCAGTTACTTAATCACACTCTTTACTCACTCACATATTAGCAGTAACGCCATCACACTCAGTTACTCACTCTCACAAAGCCACTGTTATGGTCCATATGATCTTTGTCCAGCTTCTGCCACCTCTTGAACATGAAAAAAATGTGTCCATCTTGGGCTGATGTTGCTATATACCTACCAGCAATGTTTGCTCTTCCAGCTGGTCTGAATGCAGGTGTTGGTCTACAACAGCTCCTGAACGAGCACAGTGAATAAACAGTGGAAAAATACAGAACAGGGTTAAAATTGCAGCACAGGCACCACATATGTCTAATAAATACAGCAACACAGGAGCTGGTGCTCATCTCTTGGAAGACTGTGAGAGCGCACATTAAAGCAAAAACCAAGTCGATCAATGCAGCATCTTTAATATTAATAATAATAATATTAATAATAATAATATATTTTTTTTATTTTTTTTAATCTTGTTCAGCGTCCTTGAGTGTCCTGAAAGGCGCTTTTAAATAAAATGCATTATTATTATTATTACAATATTGTTAACTATAAACGGAGCATGGATGTTATTGTTCATCCATGAAACAGCTAGCTGGGTGAATATCTGCTAGTTGCATCCCTCTTCAATCATTGGTAAAATTCGTAAATATATGTTGCAACTCGAATTAAATCTAGACGTTAGTGCTGTCTCGCAGCTGTTGTCAGCTGATGCTGGTCATTCTGTGAACACCATGAGATGTAGCATTAACGTTAGCTTGATACCTGTATCCTGTAGCAAAAAAATCTCCTATCTGAGCACAAAAGGGACTTAAAACAGATTGGACAGCATTATAATACTCACTTTAGAAAACAGGTTTCACTGTCCATCAACGCCAGTGATGATCCTCCTCCTGTTATTATTACTTTGCTCTGTTTGCTGTGAGGCAATCCAGAAGACTGTCCGACTCTGCTGTTTGAGCATCAGACTCTAGTTTAGACTAAACTTTTCCACTTCTTCTGCAGCAATTCTTCTTCTCCTAGTAAAATGGATAACAACTCTCTGTGGTACATAGCGCCAACTACTGTACAGGAGGGACTTAGCAGTTCTAGGGGTCACAGAATGCAACTGGCTCGTTTCGACAAGATGTGCGATGCCATGACATGTCAATTATCTGGGGTGGCGCTTGGGGGTCTAAACAGATTCCAGGGGGGACCAGTGCTACCCCTGTAGCTCGACCCCTGCTTCCCAATGTGATTCTGGCAAAGCTCGGCATATTTTTTCCTTAGACTTCTGGCTACAAGACAGAGGTGTCCTCATCTCGATACAAGGAGACTGATGCAAGGAAGGCCTGATTTATACAAGAAGTGCTCTTAAGTGTTTATTGGATACTGGCGCTGTCAGTCACACGTACAGTAACCAATAGCCTAAGTATTCACACAAAACCTACTGTAGCAAGTTAGACTGGCGAAAGGACTTTTTTTTTTTTTTTTTGCTCAGAGTCATGTGTGCAACAGGAGCGGTACAATCCGTGACCAGGAGCTATAGTTTCACAACTGTTTTGCAAAGCTTTTTGCAGATGGAACAAAGTTGACTACAGAGAGGACACTGAGCACTTATACAGCTGGTTTTATCTGCGCTCGGTCATCAGACTTGACTGTGGTAAATGAGAATGCATCTGCTGGTGTTTGGAAACCCGAGACCAAACACTCTCAAACTCCTACAAATATTTACCTAGAAAGCTCAAATTTCACCCAGATGTAGATGACAAGGTGTAGAAGTGATGTAGAGGATGTCTTATGTCTGGCAATAAGCATCTTGAAGTTTATGATGTTCAAAATTGGTTTTGAAAAATGAAAATAAAAATAAATTTTTCACCTGCATTTTTCCTGAAGTGGACCTTAGCCACTTATAAAAACAACATTTTCTGGAACTAGAGAATGTAATATTTCAAATGAAGTGTCACTGATGAATTTTGACCTTATGGTTCTGCAGTTTTAAGCTCTGGAACACAGCGTGACTATAGGCAAGAATTGGGTGGAAAATTTCTGTGTTGCGCACCTCTAAAAATTTCTAACTCCTGTGCGGACAACATGGCGGCCAACCCTTAGTTTAAAATACAGGCATTTAACTGATCCATCACACAGAGATCATTGTGATTACTATTCCTTGTGGTCACACTCTACAGAGAAGAGGAAAAGGTGAAAAACTTAATGTTGTGAACCGTGTAAACAAAGGAGGACTTCTTCTACTCCAGTTAAATGCTCTCCACTGCCCCCTGCAGTTTGGGAATGGAAGTAAACACACAGTGCGCAGATGGAAAAAATAAAAATAAAAGCCTCAAGCATTCTCTCATGCAGAACTCGGGTGCCTTTTTTCCACGTCTCATCCACGCAGAAAGCATAACCCAGCCTGAAGGGGTTAATTAAGCCCTAGCTTGATATTAGTAACTACTCAATTTACTATCCCTGGAGTAATGTTGATACTTGAATGCTCATTTGTATCTAATATAAAACAGTTATAAATGTTGTATTACAGAATAAAATAATCCTTCATAATATGTTGACCTTCTCTGTTTTTCCGTTCTTCAAAAGTTATGGATTCACCAAGTACAAATGAGCTTGTCATTGTGACCCACTTATAAACCATTTGCAGATTGCGGTTCCAGCATGCAGTACGGGTTAGTGAACACCTAATTACAGAGCAAATTATGATTACTTAGGGCAGTCAAAAAGGGCTAGTAAGCCATTTGTTCATTGTATGTATGCTGACCTTTGTTTTCCAGTTGAATATATATCTGACTTCTGTGATTCAAGGTGCTGCTGGTCTTAATCCTCATTAATAAATAATTTGTACAGCATAAAATGTCCCTACTTTAGGTCATCTCACAAAACAAGGAACTTACAGCTTATAATCCCTTTCTAACTACCTTCATTAAACATGAATAGGTCTGTAATTAGATGTTCTCTAGCCGTTACTACATGCCAGAATCACAACCTGTAAATGGTTTATAACTGGTTCATAATGACCACAACAGATCATTTGTAATTGGTTAATCCATCAGTGTGAACAAAGAGTTGGTTACCAAATAATAATTAGCTACATTGATTAGTGATAAAACATTTATAAAGTACTATAATGTTTAGCAGATGCTTTTGTCCAAAGTAATGTACAACACAAGCATATAACTGTTTGTACATGATATGCAAATGAGTATAAATACATGATTAGTGTTTTACTGAGGATGAATTAGGGTTTGACTAATACTTAACTAATTCTTAATGCCAACACATGTGCAGTTATTATAGTGTACCATTGTATTTATCTTATACCTGATGGCGCTGTTGGTGCTATCAGGGTCCATGGCAGTCACAACCCCAACCCGGGTGCCAGCAGGTGAGTTCTCATAAATGTCCATGATGTAGTAGTCCATGGAGAAAACAGGAGGCTCGTCCACATCTCCTACAATGACCCGCAGTGATGTTGAGTCCTTGAAGGGCCCCAGGTGAAAGAAGAGGGGATCTGGGTAAGAGTTGGCTGCTTCGATGTTTAGGGTGTGAACTTTCCTCTTTTCATAGTTCAGAGGCTGAGGAGGACAAGACAAGACAGGAGTAATGGAGTAAAATGATATTTTCTAAGTAATAACCACAGACAGCTATGACTACCACATACACTCAACCTCTACTGACAGCATACAGTGAGTTTAATGTTTTTGTTCTGTTTCTGTCTATCCCGTTTTGTTCTATTGTAGATTGAAGATAGAACTTAAAGAAGAATAAAATCCACCACAGCTCTCCTTTTCATTTGAATCATTCATCTTTGTATCCTAATCCTCTTTTGATCTTCACAGATTCTGGGAATCATGAAAATCACAGAAAATATGAATGATAACACAAAAACCTTTCTGTCACTCATGGTTAGAGGTTGGGTGAACACATTTATTAACAAACAACTGTGCAACTGTTTACTCTTTTTAAATCATAATGACAACAGAAACTACAACAATGACCCTGTTCAATTTTTTTACACACACACACACACACACACACACACACACACACACACACACACACACACACACACTGATTACAAGCAAATAGATCTCAGGTGAGGAGAGTTACCTTAAGCAGACATTCAAACACATTTGTGTAAACTTGTGTGCGTTTATCAGGCCAAAACCACAAGAGTTTTGTAAACTTCTTAACAGGGTCATTTGTTAAGTTTATGTTGTCGTTATGATTGGGTAAACTATTTTTTTTCAATAAATGTCTTCACCCAACCACTAACCATGAGTGATAGAAAGGATTTAGTGTTATCATTAATACTTCCTGAGAAAAGGCCAAAAAAACAGAAATTCTGCTGGGGGGTGTAAACGTTTGGGCACAACTTTATATATATATATATATATATATATATATATATATATATATATATATATATATATATATATATATATATATAAACGTGTGTGTGACACATGTCAGTACCTACTTTCATACGTGGGCTAAACGTTAATATACCGTAAAAAGATCTTTTATGTGGTAAAGAGGGTCTTTAACAACTTTATTGTTTACAATAACCATACTTACAGAAAACTTTTTTCGGTTTTAACTGTACTAAATGTTTTTTACGTTTTTTTTTTTTACCGAACCTGTTTTAACAACCGTGGGAGAACTCAATATTTGGTTGCACACCCTTTGGAAAAAATAACTGACACCAATCACTTCCTATAACAATTAACATGTCTCTGTGCTTCATTTCTTGGCATTTTGGTTTTTTATCCTCGTGTAAAATCTCATTAAGAGACAAAAACCGTTCTGTCACTCATGGTTAGTGGTTGTGTGGAGACATTTCCTAAAAAAGTGTGAGTATACTCTTTTTAAATCATGATGTTAACAGCAAGTACCAAAATGACCCTGCTCAAAAGTTTACATCCCCCAGTTTTTAATACCTTGTATTTCCCCCTTTAACATAAATAATGATTTGAAATCCTTTTGATGTAGTTGTGGATGAGAGTTTTATCTCCTGAGATGGTGAAACTGCCCATTCTTATGGCAAAAAGCATCTAGGTCCTGTAAATTATTTGGCTGTCTTATATTAACTGCTGGTGTGAGAGAGCCCCTGATGCTGTGGTCAGGGATGCTGGAATGTTTAATGACTTGTTCTTACATCCGTGTTAACACTGTTCAACCTGAGACTACCTGCTTTAGGGAGATGATGCCTTCCCTGTGCTCAGTGTCAGAGGAGATGGTAAAAATGGCGGTTGCTTCTGTGTTAGTGATCCTGTAGGTCATCTCTGCGTTTGGCCCCTCATCTTCATCATTGGCTCTGATGTGACCTACAGCTTTCCCCACTTCAGCCATCTCAGGAACGTACAGCTGGTAGCTCTCTGAAAAATAAAACCGTGTTTTTTTATGTTTGTGCTTGTTTTTGGGGGGTTTACCTGTGAAGGTTGAAGATAAAAACATCTCTAACCAGGTGGTGAGAATGCTGATGGTTCCCATATTCTCTCTCGTGTCATTATCTGCCCACTTGTATCTCATTGGTGCAGCATTTACTTCCTCACTTAAGTGGACTGAGCAAACAATTTTAGAGTATGATGGAAATATTTTTTATGGGAAGAGCTGGATTTCTGTATCAATTGATATCATACCAAACTCATATTTGTAAAAGCAGGGAAGTGCACTGGCTTTGATAACTGATAACACAACATAGTCTCACTCTCCGTGTGTCAAAATCTGATGCTTTATCAGGGCCCCTGGACCATGATTACTGCAGTACAATGTCTGCGTCACTTTCAGACACACTCGACTTTCAGTTGATCTCATTGTAATTCTTGAGATTGACTGAGCATGTATAGAGGTGGACCCCAAACAGGTGTGTGAGGTACGGTGGCTTTGCACCCATTCTGAGACTACCTCTTGTTGGAAGGGAGTAGGACATGGTTCCACCAAAACATGATTTTATATGTCTCAGGGGTCCCTCATGTCATGTTTCACTGGAGTGAATGGATGGCTTGAGCACTCCCTCTGTGTACTGAGCCTCTAATTTTGCTGCAAATGGGATTATGTTGGTATTAATTGAAAGTCCCTGTGAGTCTGAAAAAAATGCAGAGAGAGACCTTGTGCTTCAGTAATCAGTGCCCAAGGGCCCTGATGAAGCATCAGTGTTTGATGCACCAGGAGTGAGACTGTTTGATAACACTAGTTTCAACTTTTCAAACCAATATGGTCTCTTATGGCTTCAATATCCTGTCAAAAAAAGAAAAGAAAAAAAGAAAAACTGTCAGATCTGAAAATTCCCTTGAAAAACTGACGCTGTGGCTATGTATCAGCCAAAGAGACCACCTCTGTGTATAAATACATTTTCACTTGTTCAATAGTTATGCAAGCCAAAAAACCAAACACCACAACCTGCTTCCAAACTGTGCATGAGAGGCTTTGCTTACTTTGAGCAAACTTTGGGGGGTTGTCATTGACATCAGTGAGAGTGATGTTGACAACAGTGGATCCAGACAGTCCTCCCACTGAGCCAGCCATGTCTTTCGCCTGGATCACCACAGCATAAAGGTCTCTGCTCTCTCGGTCCATGTTGGACATTGCAGTACGGATGATACCTGTGGAAAGTGTGAGGACGGACAGAAATATTTGTTGTAAAGTAAGCCGTGCAAAGACTTAAAACAAAAACCCAATTGGTTACAATGTGCTGCCTGGAATTTTAGCTGCTTATGCAACAACTCAACGCACTCAACTCAACCTTCTTTTTCATCCATGGCCACACAGTGAGAGTTTGGTTTAAAACATTTTTGAGTTCATGCCTTCCAAAGTCTGAAAATCAGTGTGTGGTTTTAAGGAGTATCACTACCAAAATGTAATTTCTGAAATGAAAGAAGCACTAAGAGTTTAATGCATCATGTTGTGTTTTCTGTCCCTGTACCTGCGTTCAAACTGTGATAGGTAGACTCACTGTGTCTAGCATTGTTGAGTTATGCCAATAATTAGCACAAGATGTCACGACTGAAACACACAAAAATGCTTCGGTAATGACAATGATGGTTTTGGTAGCGAGGAAGAGATGATTTCACTCTTTATTAAAGTAAGTCTTACGTAAAAAGTACACTGAAACGGATGTCGTACATAGATAACTCTCATTTACATTCATTCTATACTAGGGTGACCATATTCTGTTTCTCTGAAAAGAGGACCCCCCCCCCCACACACACACACATTTTTAGGGGTTTTGCATGGGTCAGAGGGCTTTCTGTGCTTCTAACTCAGTTAAACAAATATTCTGAATTCCCCAGAAAGAACACTTTACCTGGATATACTGAGAAATAGCCCAAAACAGTTCTGTAGCAACACAAGTATTCAGATGTTTCACAAAATAAGAAATAATCACCTCTCTTAAGTCTGACACTTACACCTTAGTTGGGAAAGTGAGGTAGAGAACCATTCTTCAAAATAATCTCCCAATTATCAATTACGTAAAAATAGAAATAATGCCTCAAAATATTGAACAAAAAGAAAAAAGAGAGGTAGCCTATTCTTCAATGTTTTGTTGTGGGGATATGGGCTTGCAGATCGTTGGAACCATTATTAGTCACAGAGACATAAGTTCCAGCTTTGCAGACTGTACATTCTGCCTCCCATTTGTCACGAACCGGACGAAAACAGGGGAACTTTTTTCGCATGTCATCAGTGAAATGACATTTGCGTTTCAGCATTTTCTTTCTGTTGGAGTGTTCTCTGGCAGTGTGCCTACCTGCCTGTCAGCCTGCGAGTGAGTGAGTGAGAGTGGAGCACCTCTGTACTGATTTTTGAATGAATGAATACATGTTCCGGGGTTCCGCTCAAACTCCACCTCTCAGAGCGTGTTTCTAAAGGAACCATTCAACGTGAATGATAAATACACTGTTCTGTGACGCACTCAAGCTAGGCAAGCTAAAAAACCCAGACATTTGAAGGATTTTATAAACCCCGACCGGACAGGCCGGACAGCCTCTTAAAAGAGGACATGTCCGGGCAAAAGAGGACGTATGGTCACCCTATTCTATACTTAATGAGATTGTACAGGGAAGGATACAACACCAAAATGACAAAAAGGGAAGCAGAGAGACTAAGAGACTACTATACAAACCATAGCCCCCATATAACAGATAAACAGGTCATGATGACCGATGAAAGACAGAAACAGATTATACTTCCTATAGACAGGAATGTTGTTTATGCTGTAACAGAGGTATGTAGTCTTGGTACCAGTTAAACTGCTTTACAGACCATGGCTATGGTGCTCAATGAGACAGGCAACCAGATGATCCCTGTAGACATGACTGTTACTCACAGTGCCCATTTGAGAGATACCAGTGAGACTACTGTACAGACCATAGCTCACACATAACTTGTGAACAGGCCATGGTCCCCAACAAGAAAGGCAAAAAGACTGTGGTCCTTGTAGACAGGTTTGTAGATCGGCAGATAGGTAGGAGGCCATGATACCTATTAGAGTACTATACAGACTATAAAAGAGGTGATGAGTTTAACTCTACTCCATATTTGTGACCTCATTACAATCAAATTTTTATTTGGAAGATGAAACCACTATTGTTTCTTTAATGATGAATAAATATATTTCATTGCTTATGAAACATGTCCAAAGTTAAAATATAGCAAAAAGAGCTTGGTGACTACTTTTAATCAGCTACCCTGCCCTTAAAGAAAGTACACAGCAAATGCCAGTGTTAAAATACCAAAGTTTTGATGACCAGAGTAAAATTTTATACACTTTGGTTTCAAATGGGCTCAAAGTGAGCTTCTTGGGCTGCACCAGAAATTGGTATTGTCTTTAAGTACAATGCTGGTGTAGAGTTTTTGAAGTGTTCATTTCAGGATGAAGGACTCCCTGAGAGTCCAACTGCTGCTTGAAACTTTAGCAGCCACATGTGAGTTTAGGCTTCAACGGGTCATCAGGTCACTGCGCCTTCACATTGGTTGAATCAAGCCTCATATCACCACTCAAAATCTCTAATTTTGTTTTCCAAGTGATTTTTTTTAAACCATGAAACTTCCAAAAGGAACACACCACTAAATTTGTAGACAACGTGTAGAAAACTTTTAAAAAATTAGGAGATGTAATTGAACTGAACTTAATGACTTACTGAACCCTTTAACCATGAGTGAGGAGGGCATGCAGTGGACATGAGAGCCTGCTGTATGTAAACAAGGTAGTGAAAGAACCTGTCTTGGCTTTAGCCTTCTTAAGCCTGGTTTATGCTTTCCACGTCCGCGTGCTCCGCATGCTCCAATGCGGACAAATGACTTAATTTTTAGCACCCACGGAAATTTCCACCCCTGCACCTTTGAAAATTTAAGTATATATTTTACTCTTTTGACAGTGTTAAGTCAACACTGCACTCTTGGACTTATTTACAATGTATCACAAAAGTGAGTACACCCCTCACATTTCTGCAGATATTTAAGAATATCTTTTCATGGGACAACACTGACAAAATGACACTTTGACAAAATGAAAAGTAGTCTGTGTGCAGCTTATATAACAGTGTACATTTATTTTTCCCTCAAACTAACTCAAAATATAACCATTAATAGCTAAACCCCTGGCAACAAAAGTGAGTACACCCCTTAGTGAAAGTTTCTAAAGTGTCAATATTTTGTGTGACCACCATTATTTTCCAGAACTGCCTTTACTCTCCTGGACATGGAGTTTACCAGAGCTTCACAGGTTGCCACTGGAATGTTCTTCCACTCCTCCATGACGACATCACGGAGCTGGCAGATTTTCGAGGCTTTGTGCACCCCCACCTTCCATTTGAAGATGCCCCAAAGATGTTCTATTGGGTTTAGGTCTGGAGACATGCTTGTCCAGTTCATCACCTTTACCCTCAGCCTCTTTGGTAAAGCAGTGGTCGTCTTAGAAGTGTGTTTGGGGTCATTATCATGCTGGAACACTGCACTGCCACCCAGTTTCTGGAGGGAGGGGATCATGCTCTGCTGCAGTATTTAACAGCACATGCTGGAGTTCATGTTTCCTTCAATGAAATGTAGCTCCCCGACACCTGCTGCCCTCATGCAGCCCCAGACCATGACATTTCCACCACCATGCTTGACTGTAGAACATGACAAACTTATTTTTGTACTCCTCACCTGGTTGCCGCCACATATGCTTGAAACCATCTGAACCAAACAAATTAATATTGGTCTCATCAGACCATAGGACATGGTTCCAGTAATCCATGTGCTTTGTTGACATGTCTTCAGTAAACTGTTTGTGGGCTTTCTTGTGTACTGACTTCAGAAGAGGCTTCCTTCTGGGGTGACAGTCATGCAGATGTTTGATGTAGAGTGCGGCGTATGGTCTGAGCACGAACAGGCTGACCCCCCACCTCTTCAATCTCTGCAGCAATGCAAAGAAAGCATTGGATGTGACGCTGAGCACGTGCACTCAGCTTCTTTGGACGACCAACACAATGTTGGTCACTCCTCCATCTCCCCCTCCCCTCAGGTAAAGAGTCTGGGTGTCATCCTCGACAGCACCCTCTCCTTCACATCTCACATCAACAACATAGCCTGGTCAGCCTACTTCCACCTCAGAAACATCAACCACCTCCGCCCCTCCCTCACCCCACACACCACTGCCATTGGTGGTAAACTCAAATTTGGTGCCCTGAACATGCTCAAAGTCAGTAGCAGTTGGAATTTTTGTGCCGCATACAGTATATACTGCAAATTTTCAGAAACCAGCATCTCGACATATATGACAGTCATTCCATTGCAGTGTCTGTTGAACTCCAACACAAGTACACCTGTTTCTACCTAAGAAGGTGCTGATGAGGTGATCACCTTAAACAAATCTTATCTAATGAGGAAATGTATAAAAACTATAGCTGTGGTCATCACTCTCCTCTGTATAAAGACATGGAGAGCACACCAAGACGTATGAGAGTTGTTATGGCAAATCAGGGTTATTCTACCAAATATTGATTTCTGAATACTTTCAAAGTTAAAACTTTAGTACTGTGTTGTTTAAAATTGAATTTGAACTTCTTTTTTTGCATTATTTGAAGACTGAAAATAGTGGGATTTTTTTTGGTATTTTGACCATTTTTTAATTTTCTGCAAATAAATGCTTTAAGTGACAATACTTGGAATTTGGGAGTAATGTTCAGTAGCTTATATAGTGAAACGAAAATGTTCATTTTACTCAAACAAATACCTATAAATAGCAAACTCATAGAAACTGAAACATTTGGAGTGGTCTCTTAATTTTTTCCAGAGCTGTATTTGAACGAGCTTGTCCAAAGATTTTTGTTGGATCAGCCTGTAATAGGGCTTGTGCATACTTGACGCATTGAAAATGGAATGTCATTGAGGAATTTTCCTAACCCAATGGGCATGGCAAGTCAGGTCAACCAAAGTCGACCATTTTCTGTAAACACAAAAACCTTTATAACTTTCTTTTACAATTTCAGATCTGGACCATTGACTGTATATAGAATGGACAGCGTGCTTCCCCCTGTCACTGTTCTACGATTTTGACGCCAAAAAACCCCGTTTCTCTAGCCGCCATTGTGCAGCCAGAGTCTGCGCAGTAGAGAATTTCCGGTGGAGCAGAGTAAAAAAGAGAAATAAAAATATTCATTTCTTCTTCTTCAGAAGGTTTAGTGTCCTTTTGGCTCTTTCCCGAAGTTTCTTATATCCCCGATAAAAACTACTCACGAACGGCAGCTGTCAACTATCGTAAAATGAAACTTATAACATGGTTTTTAACGTCCAATAACTAATGAGAAACTAACTTCTCAGGAAGAAAAACACCTGAACACCATGCAGCCAGATGACATCATCATACCACCTTAGAGTAAAGATGAGAGAAACGTTTCTACGAGGTATCGTAATTTTTTTAAGTTTTCCTGGCTCATATCTGGAATACATGGGGAGGCGGGGCTTATGACCTATACTGCAGCCAGACACCAGGGGGCGGAGCATCTGCTGGAGGCTTCAGTTTGAGCCGAACGTCGTTACGTCCACTCATTATACAGTCTATGATCTGGACCAATTTACACACACACACACACACACACACTCACACACACACACACACACACACACACACACACACACACGCTAAGTGATGCAGCCTGTGTTCTATTAAGTAGGGTGCCCCTACTGCCGACAGAAAATGATGTTTTACTCAGTCACAAATAACTCTTCCCCTTTTCAAGTAATGTCTTTTTTTCCCCCAGTATGCTCGGAAACCTCCAAAACAACTTGAAGTAGCATAAATTCAAAAGTTTAGTCCCCATTTTGAACAGTGTGTGTCTGGTGGAGTAACAAAGGCTGATGTCGCTCCACAAACCAAGGATTGACATCAGACTTTTAATTGTTGTTTGAAAAAGTCCTAAATGCAAAGTTCAATCTGCTTCAGATATCACATAAATTCAACAGCTACCGCTCAACACATCTATAAAGTAATATAGATAAATATAAGTTTTCAATTTTTTAATCAACACCCCCCCCACCCCCCCAATTTATTTCTGTTTCTGTGAGTGTGCTGTGGCAGGGATGCCACTAGATGGTGCCAACAAATTGTTTTTGCTGAGTGGTCTCTGTATCTATCTGTCTATCATGCCAAGACATTCACAGAAATGTATTTCAGTATAACTGTGTGAAATAAATTTCTAACTCATGTTTTTGTGTCACTCTCAGTTTTTTTGCAAAAACAAAACAAAAAACAAACAAACAAACAAAAAAACTCAACTTAACTTTTCAGATTTAACAGTGTAAAAGTGTGAATCTGTGAATTTTTTCAACCTGAAGATTTGATCAGGAGTGTATAAATCCAATAGTTTCAACCTCTTCTCAAGAAATGACCGTGACACTCAGTCTGTATAGATAAATTCTTTATCTATACAGATAAATTTAATTAATTTTAATTAACAGATAAATCTATTAATTTTTAATTTATTTATTCTAAAGACTTAATTGATAAATCTTTTTGAAAATATCACAATGAAATTGAAGCACCTTTATAAACCACAACCACAAATGTGAAGAGGTAGAAAATATCTTATTCTTTCTTGGGGAAGAGGCAGGCGTGAGAGAAGGAGAGAGAGAGAGAGAGGGAGAGAGAGAGAGAGAGAGAAGAGAGAAATTTAGAGTGAAGAACAAAGGTGAAGCTGCTTATGGACATCTATGCTTAATAATTTACACTAAAAAAGTAGGACACACAGATGTGAGAGTGTATGTGAGAGATGCATAAAGGAAAATGGGGTTGAAAGGGGGTGATTTTTTTTATTTTGAAAAAAAGAAGTATCTGCTGTTGGCCAAAAGTGTGAAGCTGAAAGAATCTGCAGGATAAAGAAAACCATGGTCAGAACTCAAACTGGTTCTAACAAGGTCAGGACCCCCACCCCCCCACCTCACACACACACACATACACACACACACACACACACACACACACACACACACACACACACACACACGAGATGCAGACAGTGTTTAGCCCGGAGGCTCTGCTTCACTGCATCATTCGCTTCAGAGGCCAACAAAGCAGAGAGCCATCTGGTCTTATCAGCCCCTTTAGACTGAGCAGAGCGATGTGGCCCAGGCTGGAGTGGACAGGCAGCACACATTATGCACCTGTATCTAAGTGACTGCAGGGCAGACACACACACACACACGGACTGACACACAGAATGAAGACTGGGGGACGTGTGAGTGCAACATGGAGGACAAAAGGAAGCTCTGAGTGTTTGAGAATGAGTGGAAGGGACCAGCCTGTGAGTGGGAAAAAAGGCCAGAGGGATGACAAGAATCCTGCCTCTGTGTGGGGAGGCGGCTGATATTCACTGTCTTGAGCCAGTCTCTCTATGCTATCCCACATTGGTGGACATGTTTTGAGGCCAAATCCGAAATGTATAACCAATTAATGCAAGTTTGAGTGCTTGGAAGATGGTCACTTAAAACATGCCTCCACCCACGGAAACCCATGAAGTCCAAACAATACAGCACCAATGAGCTCTGTTGGAATCTGTACTTCAGGTTGTCCAAACACAAGAAAGGTAGGGATGCATCAAAATGAAAATCCTTGGCTGAAATCAAAAATCCAAATTGAGGAAACCGATGCCAAACACCAAAAACTGAATAACCAAATAACCAAAAGAAATTGTTTTCCCAATTTGGAGTACCATTCCAAAGTTCAGAATGGGACCAGAGTGGAACCCACTTTAAGTCCTGGATTTTCAGGCCTCAGACCAGCCCACTTTAGATCATGACATAAGTTATCTCATGCATCATTATTGTATAATTTAAAACATTTATTGATAAGCACAGTGATTGTGTTTTCTGATTCGCCATTGTGATTTGCACTCAAGGGCCACCTTAACCTTCCCACTTTCATCTTCTCCACCTGGAGTTTTCTTTTTCATCCTGAAAAAAGTCAGAAAAAGTTGAAAATTTAAAAAGTAAAAAGTTCTTAAATTTGTCACATGAGGACATCAGACTGTGAAGTTTAGGGTAATGGTAACAGGTGGTTGCAAATGAGGAAAAAAAGAGCTGCCAGTGCAGCCTTCACTTAGCAAACTAAATAGCCTTACATTGTCTTTCTTATTTGCATGACAGAATGCAATTTCTGTCTCTATGAAGTTGCGCATTCACGTTTCTTCTCTGCTCGCGCTTTCTGCTCCAAAGCCTACAGGGATACACACACGCACACGCACACACACACAGAGGCAAGCACAGTCTGTATAGTGGACAGAGAGCCAGGACAATCACCATAAGAAACAGAAAATAACACTTCAAAGCACTCCATGGGCACATCACCACCACGCCCATCTACTTGTCTCTGCCCAAGTGCTGGCTGCGGGTTTACCTTGGAGTGCTCATGAAACTTAAGACACACACAGGAGATGTAGATAGATTGAAACACTGGACTTCTGGGGTGTGTATTTTTTCTCTGTAAAAGTGAAAGATAAATGTACACATAAATATCACTCAGAGTTATGCGTCAGTATCAGTAGACGGAGGACTGCGAACATTTGCACAGCAAAGCTGATGACTGACGATTCTGTATTCCTGACTGTATTTTGTTGAGTGATGAAGTGTGTGTGTTTTAGCTGCTGTACAAACAGAAAAGACTGAGTAGCAGAGCACCCTGAGTTTCTAACTTTCTCAAGTAAAAGTCAGAGAAATTGAGTGACGTACTAACTGCCAGAATGTGTAATGGAGTCCGTGAATCCAGGAGCAATGAATGACCATATGGCACACTCTGTAGATTATGCCAAGTAGACTTAAAACTGATTTTTAAAGGGACTTTTTTTACTGGTGACATTTACACTGGGGTACTGCAGATCTATACTGGGGCACGTGCCCAAGTAAAATATGTCTGGCAACACTGATGCTGTGCCCAGGCACACTTTACGTGTGGTCACACTGGCAAATCGAGCCGTGCTTTATGTCTGAAGTGTGCCCAAGCATGGCACAGTTGGCCAGTGTGACTGCGCCCTAAAAGACACCCTGAAACTATGCTTGGGTCCTTTTCCCCTGCCCAGCACCAGGAGCCATTGTGGTAAAATGAGAAACTCGATTAGATCAAACAAACTCATGATACACAATCTTTGACTTATAAAAAGTTAACTCAAACCATGACAATATGTTAGTATGCTTTGACAAAACTTCATGGTGAAATTAGCACAGGTGAACTTACAAAGATGTTGAATTTAGTTTTGTCTGTGCACCCACCAAACTATCAGGGGCATGCTTCCTGGTTAATGTGGCACATGAAATGAGAGATCGTGTGGTGTGCCTGTGTGGTGTTCTGGTGTGGTGTGTCAGCAATGGCAGGGGAAATTGCCATAAAAGCATACAGGAAGGAGAGGATAACAGATTTCTCACTTTTGAGGACCGGTCAGTAGATGCCCATCATCATCTGATCACCCAGGCAAGTGGAGACAGAGATGTCCTTACAGTCCATGGATGGTCAACCTCATGATGTAGAAAAATACCCAAACAGACTTATATACATAGTCCCTCACATTAGACTGAGCAGTTTGATCCTTCATACCGTACTGCACATATTGCACCTGAGCTCCAAGGAACATACATACACAGATGGCACAACTGAGTGTAAACAGGAGCATTCACTCTTAAGCTCAAAGGCTCAGAGATATTAGTGTTAAAATATTTCCCCCATGACTACTGAAAGCAATCCCAGTGTGAAAATGTCAGTGTTAGTTCATGCCGTGAACTTATTAATCTTTTGGAAATTAAAAGTACCCAATAATCCATGACTCTATCTGATCATGATTTATCTGATGTCAGATGATCGCAGGGATGATTTTGGGAGCTCCACATTGAACTTTCATCGACCTCCATCAGGAGGTTTCCTGAAACGATAGGATTCATTTCTAACTGCCTCACAACAGCAGTCCTTAGAAGTCTTCAAACACTGAACCTGCATCTCTAGCTTCAGAGCAGAGCTCTGCTACAGCTGAAACAAGGCACAAAGTCAGGGAACAGCAGAAATGTGAGTTATTGTACTACTTTGCTGCAATACGTCAAAAGGCTGACCCACCACTATGCTGAATGAAATAAGTATTATTACTTTCAGCAAAGAGCAGAAGGAGAAATGCAGGGGACTAGAGGAAATGTGAAAGACTGGAAGGCTCCCTTTCATTCACACACAGATTCTTTTAGTGTGACTGTTTGGCTTTCAACTTGTGATTCTCTTCACTTGACAAAGTCCAAGGTTGGCCATCCCTATCTCTCCTGATAATTCATGTGCTCATGCAAGCATGAAGGCAGAGCCAATGCTGAAGCCTCTCCAAGGCCAGCAGAGAGCGGCACAGAAAGGAAATGACTGTGTGATATGAGCAGGGCGTAGATAAGAGCAGTGACAAATGGATGTGTGGAGCTGACAGCAACATTCATGGACTGTCTTTTTATTCGGGACAAACAGTAGATCTGTGCACCTGCTCCTCCATGTTCTCTGTAATATTGAAGATGTTATCAGAGCCAAAGAAGATAAGAGGAAATATTTTTGGCACGGTTGCAGTTACAAAAGCTTTTGATGAAGCTAGGGACTCAAATCTGTAATAAATGTGCATTGATTTGGACAACACAAGCTCTAATTACATTTGACTTGATAACAGTAAAAATTGTTAATGTAGGGCAAAAATGGAAGCAGCAGCCCTAGAAGGAAGCCAAGTTACTTTGTGTTGAGTGTGCCCAGTTTTCACCCCATGGTGCTGTGATGGGCAGGACAACAGAGAGGTGAAGGTAGGAGGAGGATTCTGGAATTATAACACAAGGATATATGATAAAAATATCAATATGATACTGGGGCAAATAACAAATGTCATGATTTCATTAGTGTCAGGCTGTGGTGTGAAACTCCAGGGCTTAAAATGAGTCCCATCCTGACCCTTCCCTGAACCTTGGAATGGTACTAATAATTGGCACAATAATTAATTTGGGTTTCTCAGTTTTTGCGCTTGGTATCCTCAAATTAATGGAGAAAAATGTGTCTTTATTATGTAATCAAAAATTAAAAAAAAAGAATGTGGGACCAGAAAAAAAATT
Source organism: Thalassoma bifasciatum (assembly GCA_008086565.1). Lineage (NCBI taxonomy): Eukaryota > Metazoa > Chordata > Actinopteri > Labriformes > Labridae > Thalassoma > Thalassoma bifasciatum. Next base: position 1,424 of record RPOG01000606.1, on the reverse strand, counting down.
GCAAACAAATTTGTGATTTCAAATATCCAAATAATACCAGCAAATAATTGAAATATATTTGTGATTGAATTTTTTCTTGCTAAATCCACTTTTTTTTTCAGATCTAATTTTTTCATCTCACAAACCACTGATTCATTTGCGTTTCTATCAGAATCAGAATCAGAATCAGAATACTTTATTGATCCCAGAGGGGAAATTGCTTTTATCAACAGTTACTCCCATTCAGACAGTGTTTAAAACATAGAAAGTACAAATTTAAGCATGTGCATCTTATACAACGAAAATGAAGTATAAGATATAAAAATATAAAATACAATAAGATAAGAATCTATAATTTGCACTTACGTTATCAGATTTTGCTTTTGCGTTTCAAGAAGTTTTATTTGCATTTCTTCATGGCTCTCGTGGGTGGGGCTTCCTCTGAAAAATGCAAGAACCCTCCTGATTAGTTAGTGTCAAGGCTTCACAAGCAAGCAGCTCTGAACCTTGTCTGGAGCAGGCCAGCTCCACAGGGTAGATCTCAATGACAACATTTGCCATAACATACCCTACTTCCCACTTTCCCACTTTTCTGCAACCAGATGAAAGATAAATTGAGCCAGGATAACCAAGATATCCCAGCTTAATGTATTATCCTAGTTTTGTGCAACTGGCCTCAGGAGATCAACATGGACAAACAGGTGTGTTGGTATCTCTCTTCCATCTTATTGAGGTTTGCTAAGGTTACAACTATGAGAGATTGGCTTATCAGGCGTTAACTCTTATAAAATAGACCATCGTTAGAAGTGACTGACCTTTTCATTGCACAGCTTCAGTGAGCATTTGCTTGATTTCACAGTTATTGGCCTATTTATAAATAGACTAGCAAATAAATACACTGTTTTATTAGATAGACTATCAGAACAAAGCACAAGGGCCCTCATTTATCAAACGTGCATACGACCAAAAAATGGGTGTACCCTCAAATCCACGCACAGATCAGTATTTGGGTCAATGACAAAAAGAGGGTCTAAAAACGTATTTTTTAAAAGTTCTTTAAAAATGGATAAAAACATATTTCTGAGAGAAGAATTATGTTTTCTAACAGATTTCAGTAGTTGACCAACATTTCAAAGTTTTTAGGTTCATTATTTTTTAGTATTTTTAATTTGAGCACCCAAAAAAATGTCAGGTGGTGCAACCAAATATATGAAAATATATTTATATGTTCCTGTTTTTTTTTCTTTGTGAAATTATTGGCAAGTATCTCTCAAGTGTCTGTAGTGACTCATACATTTTCATTTTGTGTGTTTCATTTCTTTTATTTGTGAATAAGATAAATAATTTGATGTTAAAATAACATTTCACATTATTACATTGGTTGTTCCACCTGACATGGAAATTGTTCCAGTCACCAATGAAGTGAAAAAAGCTTTTTTATCAGT
>RPOG01000605.1:137246-285422 GCA_008086565.1 Thalassoma bifasciatum | reverse complement strand
TAAACTAGTTTTGACTATTTAAAGTCAGTTAAAAAACAGATTTCTAGCATTAAGACTGGTCAAAGTACAGATTTAACCTACTTTAGACTGTTTAAAATAAGGTTAAACTCAGATTTCTAGCTATGAGACCAGTCAAAGTACAGTCATAACCTACTTTAGAATGTTTAAAGTCAGTTGAGACTCAGATTTGTGGTTTTCAGACCAGTCAAAGTAAATTCGAAAACTAGTTTAGACTGTTTAAATAGGTTTAAACTCAGATTTCTAGCATTAGGGTGAGTCAAAGTACATTCATCACCTAGTTTAGACTTTTTATAGTCAGTTAAAACCCAGATTTCTAGCATTTAGACCGGTCAAAGTACAGATATAACCTACTTTAGACTGTTTAAAATAAGGTTAAACTCAGATTTCTAGCTATGAGACCAGTCAAAGTACAGTCATAACCTACTTTAGAATGTTTAAAGTCAGTTCAAACCCAGATTACTAGCATCAAGACCAGTCAAAATACATTCATAACCTACTTCAGACTGTAAAAAATACATATAAATTCAAATTTCTAGCATTTAGANGGTTTAAACTCAGATTTCTAGCATTAGGGTGAGTCAAAGTACATTCATCACCTAGTTTAGACTTTTTATAGTCAGTTAAAACCCAGATTTCTAGCATTTAGACCGGTCAAAGTACAGATATAACCTACTTTAGACTGTTTAAAATAAGGTTAAACTCAGATTTCTAGCTATGAGACCAGTCAAAGTACAGTCATAACCTACTTTAGAATGTTTAAAGTCAGTTCAAACCCAGATTACTAGCATCAAGACCAGTCAAAATACATTCATAACCTACTTCAGACTGTAAAAAATACATATAAATTCAAATTTCTAGCATTTAGACCAGTCAAAGTACATCAATTACCTAGTTTTGACTATTTAAATAGGTTTAAACACAGATGTCTAGCATTAAGACCAGTCAAAGTACATTCATAACCTACTTTAGACTGTTTGAAGTCAATGGAGACTCAGATTTCTGGTTTTCAGACCAGTCAAAGTAAATTGGAAAACTAGTTTAGACTATTTAAATAGGTTTAAACTCAGATTTCTATCATTAAGACCAGTCAAAGTACATTCATAACCTACTTCAGACTGTTTAAAGTCAGTTAAAACCCAGATTTCTAGCATTAAGACCGGTCAAATTACAGATATAACCTACTTCAGACTGTTTAAAATACAGTTAAACTCAGATTTCTAGCATCAAGACCAGTCAAAGCACATTCATCACCTACTTCAGACTGTTTAAAGTCAGTTAAAACCCAGATTTCTAGCATCAAGAACAGTCAAAGTACATTCATAACCTACTTTAGACTGTTTAAAATAGGTTAAAACCCAGATTTCTAGCATTGAGCCCAGTCAAAGTACATTTCAAAACCTACTTTTGACTGTAAAAAATGGGTTAAAACCCAGATTTCTAGCATTAGGACCAGTCAAAGTACATTCATAACCTATGTTAGAATGTTTCATTTAGGTTTAAACTCAGATTTCTATCATTAAGACCAGTCAAAGTACATTCATTACCTACTTCAGACTGTTTAAAGTCAGTTCAAACCCAGATTACTCGCATTAAGACCAGTCAAAGTACAGTCATAACCTACTTTAGAATGTTTAAAGTCAGTTGAAACCCAGATTTCTAGCATCAAGACCAGTCAAAGTACATTCATAACCTACTTCAGACTGTTAAAAGTCAGTTAAAACCCAGATTTCTAGCATCAAGACCAGAAAAAAAGTACATTCCTAACCTACTTTAGACTGTTTAAAATAGGTTAAAACCCAGATTTCTAGCATTGAGCCCAGTCAAAGTACATTTCAAAACCTACATTTGACTGTAAAAAAAGAGGTTTACACTAAAGTTTCTAGCATTGAGACCAGTTGAAGTACATAAAGAAACCTACTGTAGACTGTTTAAAATGGGTTAAAACCCAGATTTCTAGCATTGAGCCCAGTCAAAGTACATTCATAACCTACATCAGACTCTTTAAAGTAAGTTAAAACCCAGATTTCTAGCATTAAGACCAGTCAAAGTATATTCATGACCTACCTTAGACTGTTAAAAGTCAGTATAAACCCAAATTTCTAGCATTTAGACCGGTCAAAGTACAGATATAACCTAGTTTTGACTATTTAAATAGGTTAAAACCCAGATTTCTAGCATGTAGACCAGTCAAAGTACATAACCTACTTTAGAATGTTTAAAGTCAGTTGGGACTCAGATTTCTGGTTTTCAGACCAGTCAAAGTACATTTCAAAACTAGTTCAGACTATTTAATTATGTTTAAACTCAGATTTCTAGCATTAAGACCAGTCAAAGTACATTCATAACCTACTTCAGACTGTTTAAAGTCAGTTAAAACCCAGATTTCTAGCATGAGGGCGAGTCAAAGTACATTCATAACCTACTTCAGACTGTTTAAAGTAAGTTAAAACCAAGATTTATAGCATCAAGACCAGTCAACGTACATTCATAACCTACTTTAGACTGTTTAAAATAGGTTTAAACACAGATTTCTAGCAATGAGACCAGTCAAAGTACAGTCATAACCTACTTTAGAATGTTTAAAGTCAGTTGAAACCCAGATTTCTAGCATCAAGACCAGTCAAAGTACATTCATAACCTACTTCAGACTGTTTAAAGTCAGTTAAAACCCAGATTTCTAGCATTAAGACCAGTCAAAGTACATTCATTACCTACTTCAGACTGTTTAAAGTCAGTTAAACCCCAGATTTCTAGCATCAAGACCAGTCAAAGTACAGTCTTGACCTACCTTAGACTGTTAAAAGTCAGTATAAACCCAGATTTCTAGCATTTAGACCGGTCAAAGTACAGATATAACCTAGTTTTGACTATTTCAATAGGTTAAAACCCAGATTTCTAGCATTTAGACCAGTCAAAGTACATAACCTACTTTAGACTGTTTAAAGTCAGTTGAGACTCAGATTTCTGGTTTTCAGACCAGTCAAAGTAAATTCGAAAACTAGTTTAGACTATTTGATTAGGTTTCAACTCAGATGTCTAGCATTAAGACCAGTCAAAGTAAATTCATAACCTACTTCAGACTGTTTAAAGTAAGTTAAAACCCAGATTTCTAGCTTCAAGACCAGTCAAAGTACAGTCATAACCTACTTTAGAATGTTTAAAGTCAGTTGAAACCCAGATTTCTAGCATCAAGACCAGTCAAAGTACAGTCATAACCTACTTCAGACTGTTTAAAGTCTGTTAAAACCCAGATTTCTAGCATCAAGAACAGTCAAAGTACATTCNGTTTTCAGACCAGTCAAAGTAAATTCGAAAACTAGTTTAGACTATTTGATTAGGTTTCAACTCAGATGTCTAGCATTAAGACCAGTCAAAGTAAATTCATAACCTACTTCAGACTGTTTAAAGTAAGTTAAAACCCAGATTTCTAGCTTCAAGACCAGTCAAAGTACAGTCATAACCTACTTTAGAATGTTTAAAGTCAGTTGAAACCCAGATTTCTAGCATCAAGACCAGTCAAAGTACAGTCATAACCTACTTCAGACTGTTTAAAGTCTGTTAAAACCCAGATTTCTAGCATCAAGAACAGTCAAAGTACATTCCTAACCTACTTTAGACTGTTTAAAATAGGTTAAAACCCAGATTTCTAGCATTGATCCCGATCAAAGTACATTTCATAACCTACTTTTGACTTAAAAAAAGAGGTTTACACTAAAGTTTCTAGCATTGAGACCAGTCAAAGTACATAAATAACCTACTGTAGACTGTTTAAAATAGGTTTAAACCCAGATTTCTAGCATTGATCCCGGTCAAAGTATATTTCATAACCTACTTTTGACTGTAAAAAATACATATAAATTAAGATCTCTAGCATTAGGACCAGTCAAAGTACATTAATAACCTAGTTTTGACTATTTAAATAGGTTTTAACACAGATTTCTAGCATTTAGACCAGTCAAAGTACAGTCATAACCTACTTTAGACTGTTTAAAGTCAGTTGAGACTCAGATTTCTGGTTTTCAGACCAGTCAAAGTAAATTCAAAAACTAGTTTAGACTATTTAAATAGGTTTAAACTCAGATCCACCCAAAAATGCAACTCCTTTCTCTCATTCCTCCACACCAAATTGAATCCATTTACAGTTCTCTACCCTCATCACCCCCCTCCCATGTTTCCCTTCTCTCCACCGTTCCTCTCACCATAATAACCCAGATATAAACCCAGATTTCTAGCATGAAGACCAGTAAAAATACATTTGTAACCTACTTTAGACTGTTTAAAATAGGTTAAAACTCAGGTTTCTAGCATTGAGACCAGTCAAAGTACATTCATAACCTACGTAAGACTGTTTAAAATAGGTTTCAACTCAGATTTCTAGCATTGGGACCAACCCTTAACCTAACCCCTATCCCCTAACCCTAACTTAACCCTAACTCTAAACCTAACCCTGATCCCCCTAACCCACTAACCCTTACCCTAACCCTTACCCTAACCCTAACCCACCCTAACTCTAAACCTAACCCTAACCCTATCCCAACCCTAACCCACTCACCCTTACCCTAACCACGAACCCTAACCCAGCCCTAACCTAACCACTCCTAACCCTAACTCCTCACCTTAACCCCCCTAACCCTAACCCCCTTACCCTAACCCTTTCCATGCTCTGGCCCTAACCCTAACCATGCCCTAACCCTAACCATGCCCTGGCCCAACCCTAACCCTAACTATGCTCCAACCCTACCCCTAACCCTGACCCTACCCATGCCCTAACCCTAACCATGCCCTGGCCCTAACCCTAACCAGACCCTGCCCCCTAACCCTAACCCTAACCCTGTATAAAGATTTTATAATTGTTATTGCTGTGCTCATTGTTGCTCATGATCTCTCCAGTTCATTTCTCCACAGGTGCTCCTAGTGATTGTGGTGCCAAAGGCTGTGGGATAACGTCATGTTTCTTTTTTTTTGCAGGATCAGCAGCCGGCTGTTTGGTTCCCCTGTCCGTATTCATTTGTTTAGTTGTTGCAGTTGTTCTCTCCTCTTCTTATGCTGTTCATCTCTCCCTCTCTGTCTATCTTCTTCTCTTTCTACGCTCTTCCATTCTGTCAGTATTCCTCTTCTGTTTTCACCCTAGTCTGGTCAACCAGTAATCTTTAAACTTGGCAATGTACAGGGGGAAAAAAATTGCAAAACACTAATAAAAAGTATCATTCAAAACTCAAGGGGAGCCTCATACACAAACGGCTCCTCTTGGCAAAGGAAATGTTTCCTGCACAATACGGTAGGCAGACTACAATTCTGCACAAGGAGCTGAAAAAATCTGACAAGACAGTGCAGGCAGGTGGAACAGTGGTGGAGAAGAAAACAAAACAACAATAAATCAACAACTTTTCAACAAACAGCAGAAGATTTACAACAATGCCACAAGAAATTCAAGGAACAACTTCTCCAAAATAATCACAAACCACAAAAATAACTCAATATGTCTTATCTCAACTATCGAAAACATTTTAAATCCTGACTTTAATAAGCGCCATTTCAATCCCCCCAACTCCCTCTGTGAGGAACATGGAGTCCACTTCTTGGGAAAAAAAATAATTTCAGATGCAACATTTACCGAATGGAACTACCGTTTCTAACAGTTCTAAGTGTGTGTTTTTACCCAAGGAAACACTGAACAGTTTTGTCCTGGTTAACTTTGAGATGCTGGACGGGGTTTTCTCCTGAGTGAGGCCCACCACATGTCCTCTGTCCAATTCTTACCTCACTTTTTAAGTCTTTTTGTGGATCTTTTAGAGACGACTTTTTAACAATCATCAATTGCTCTCTTCAGACAGGGGTCTCTCCAGCTGCCTTTAAAGGGAAGAAGAGCAATTTAGATCCCAATGGTTTTAATAATTACAGACCAGTGTCCCACTTACCATTTTTAAGCAAAATTTTAGAAAAACTTTGTTTTAATCAGCTCAATCAATTTTTTAGTAAATAATAACAATATTCTTGATAAATCCAATCTGGTTTTAGGGTGAACCACAGCACTGTGATCGCCTTGGTTAACATTTTAAATAGGCGAAACTGTTGGTTCTGCTGGATCTTAGGGCTGCCTTCGATACAGTCGACCACACTACTCTTTTATCACGCCTTAAACACCTTGGCCTCTCAGGTGCTGTTTTTAATTGGTTTACCACCTACCTCACAGACAGGACTTTCATGGTGAGTGTGGACACTTGCTCCTCTAAGGTTCATAAAATCACATGTGGTGTGCCCCAGAATTCGATTTTAGGCCCTGTGCTTTCTAACCTGCATATGATCCCTCTTGGTGATGTCATCAGGAGACACGGAATAAACCTCCACAGTTATGCTGACGATACTCTGCTCTACATTTCTGTCTCCTGATGACTCCAGGGCAATGGATGCTGTATCACTGACATCGAAGCCTGGATGGCAGAGAACTTTCTCTAGCTTAACCAGGAAAAAACTGAGGTTTAAGTCATTGGTCCTGAGGCCGAGAGAGAGAAACTTTTACCCAAATTACAAACACTTTCCTTTAATCCACCACCAACAGTGAAGAACCTGGGCGTCATTTTTGACTCTGAGCTGACTTTTATTCCTCATATCAAGAACACAGTAAAAAGGTTTTAACCATTTAAAGAACATCACCAGATACCGCCTCTCTCGGGCTAACACGGAGATGCTGATGCCTGCTTTTATCACCTGTCGAACAGACTACTGTGATGCCCTGCTTTCTGGTCTTCCCAAAAATAATATTACTGGTTTACAGTTATTACAGAATTCAGCAGCTCGTGTCCTGACTAAGACCAGGAAGCTGGCCCACATTACACCAGTTTTAAAATCACTGCATTGGCTTCCCGTGTGTTTCAGGATCAATTTTAAGGTTCTTTTACTTGTTTTTAAATGTCTAAATGTTCTTGGGCCTTCTTATCTTTCAGATTGGCTTTTAACTTATGAAACTTCCCGGGCCCCGCGCTCCTCTGGCAGCAGGCTCCTAGTTATTCCAGAGTCAGGACACTCACACACGGTGAGGCATCTTTTCAGTATTCAGCCCCCGTCTATGGAACAGTCTGCCAAAGGAGCTCAGAGCCACAGAGAACGTTCATGTGTTTAAGAACAGGCTCAAGACCCACCTTTTTAGCTTAGCTTTTAGTTAATATTTAATTACTCTATTTCTATTTATTCTTGTAGCCTGGGTTTCTTATTCATTTTATCTTATTTATTTTTACTTTTACCTTATTGATTTATTTATTTATTTATCTATCAATTTATTTTAACCTTTTCACCCTTTTATTTAATTTTATCTTTCTATCATTCTACAAAGCTCCAGTGTTTCCTCTGAGGAGCCCTCTGCACAGGGAGCGGTAGTCAACTGTGGTTATGGTGCACCTGTTATGTGGGTACCTGGTGGAGGTTGGCTTCTGCTGTACCTCCCCCCTGGGCCCTGTGTGGGTGTCCCGTGGCTCCTCTGATGGTGCTTCCTCAACTGGTCCATCTGTGCTCAGCCTCCTGTACATTTGTGCACATTGGTGTATGCATGTGTGTGTGGGTGGGTGGTGGGGAGTGTGTGTGTGTATGCCACACCCCACTCAGTCACACAGACTGACTGTGTGACTGAGTGGGGTGGGGCTTGTTGGGAAAAGGGCATTTGTGGGAAAGTTAAGCAATTTGTGCTATATTTTACTGTATGAAAAATGCTTTATAAATAAAGTTTTGATTGATTTTGATTGAAACAATGTAATTGACAGTGTTTAAATAGGGCACCTTGTGTGACGTCATTACGCTCCTCCATGCATGTGCATTGTGTATGGCGAGATAAAGAAATAATAATAATCATTAATAACACTTCACTGTAACCCCAAAAATATCACAGCAAATAGTTAAAAAGATAAATTTTATTGTAGAGTTTTTTCTGAATCAAATAATATTTTCTTCTTATTTGATAACGTAAACCTAACGCTCTGTCAGAATGGACAGGTGAAAATGTAGCACCACCTATGACACCGACAGGTGGAGCTCTGACCTGTGTGTGTCTTCTTACAGTGAACGCGCTGAGAATTTTATAACTGAAATATTAAAGGTAGTTAAAAAAGAACTCTAAAGTCTGAATGTCTTGACAAGATATAGAAGGGAAATTCTCTTCTTAGAAATATTCAGAGCTTTAAAAATGTAAACAGTGGCTTCAGTCTGTTCTGTGATGTCTGAATGAGCTGAAACTGACTCTTCCGGTCACGAGTGAACGCTGGCGCGACTTGCTGCCGCTGCTTGCCGGCTTCTTTTAACTTTTAACGCCTTTTATAGTTTTTAAAGTATTTATTGTACCCTACATTCGCATTGTTGTGAACGGACTTGTTGTGATCCAGATCAGCCCTACAATCAACCAATATGTACAATCCGACGGGTCGCTCTGGAGTAAGTGTTTGACAGTACTCTACTCTGGTGTGTATCACTAACCTGGCTGTGACTGTCTGCAACCAGCTGGCATTATCAGTCTGACACCTGGATCCACAGCTTCCTGGTGTGTGTTTCTCCTCATTTTGAACTGTTCTAGTCGCAATGTTGACTCAATACACAGCTGCTGAGCTCCTCCAACTCCGGTCCCATTTTCCTGCTCCATAGGTGCTCCATCTTTTCCCGGGCATCTCAAACCTCCCCCGTCGTAAATACACCCACCGCGGGTCCGCCGGGGTTTCTGCACCAACAACTCTTCAGGCACCACCTACATCTGGTCCACAACCCATCATCCTCGGAGACACATTGCCAGAAGAGCGAGCTGTGGTGCGCTGGCCTACCCAACCAGGTCGGCTACCGCTAGCACCACCGCTTCTGAGCGCAGCGCTGCTAACCTCGGATTATTAAACATTTGCTCCCTCACTGGCAAGGGTCTCTTGCTCCAGGACCTTCTCCTCGACCGCAAATTGGATTTTTTGTGCCCGACAGAGACTTGCAGCTACCAAACGACTTTACCCAGCTTAATGAATGTGCACCACCTGCATTTGTTGACATATGCCAGCCCCGCCTCACCGGTCGTGGTGGAGGTCTTGCGATAATTCACCACGAGAAGTGGAATGTCTCACCTCTCACTATCCCAACATTCTCATCATTTGAATCACTCGTCTTACAAGTCTCTGGACCAACACCTACCATAATTGCCATTGTTTACCGTCCACCCAAACCTAACAAGGACTTTATGAATGAATTTTTCTCCCTTCTTGCTCACCTGTCCACACTTTCCCCTAATGCTACTGTGCTTGGTGATTTTCACATACACATGGACAACTTGAATCACCCACTCACTACAGAATTTACTTCATGCCTGGACAGCTCTGGTTTTAAGCAGCACGTGCATTTTCCCACCCACTCAAAAGGACATGTACTTGATCTGGTATGCTGCTCTGGCCTCTCCCCTTTTAACTGCTCCTCAACTGATCTTGCCATCTCCGAGCACTTATTCATCTCTTACAATCTGAATTTTACCACCTCCATAACAAAACCATCCCACATGATATCTTTCCGTAACATCAAGCATATCAATCCAACAACCCTCACCTCGGCCATTAATGCCCTCCCCAACTTCACCCACCCCTCTACAACAACTGAACTGGTTTCCCTCTACAACGACCATCTCCACGCACTGCTGAACTCTCTGGCTCCCATAAAAACCCGGACTGGAACCTTCACCCATTCTGCTCCCTGGTTTACCCCCCACCTCCGCCTTCTGAAAGCCAAAGGACGCCAACTGGAACGTCTGTACGAGAAAACTGGTCTCACTGTTCATAAGGAAATGTACCATCACCACACCCATCATTATAAGGACTCACTCAATTAAGCCAAATCCCAATATTATGCTAATCTCATCAGTGCCAGCAATAGAAACCCTCGGACTCTGTTTTCACTGATTCACAACTCCCTGCGCCTGCTAGTTTCCTTCCCCCCCACCTCTGCTCTGTTGCCTTCTGTAATTCTCTCATGGACTTCTTCAAATCCAAAATTATCAATATCCATCAGCAATTATCCCCCCATGCCCCTTGCAGTTTACCCCCTCCTGCTCCCCTAGCTCCCACCTCCCAGCTACTCTCTGACTTCATTCTCCCCTCTGCTACTGAAATCTCTGAACTCATCAGAACTTCCAAACCCTACACCTACCAGCTTGACCCCCTACCCACACGACTGATCAAGTCCTGTCTCCATTCCCTGTCACCTCTGATCACCAGCATCATCCACTCCTCTCTCACCTCTGGCACAGTCCCACCATCTCTGAAATGTGCTGCAATAACCCCAATTATCAAGAAATCTGGTTTAGACCCTCTCAACTTCAATAACCTCCGTCCCATCTCCAACCTGCCATTTCTCTCAAAAACCCTCGAAAAAACAGCTGCATCCCAGATCCACTCCCATCTCTCCAATAACAACCTCTATGAACAGTTCCAGTCTGGTTTCTGTCCACATCACAGCACCGAAACAGCTCTCATAAAAATAACCAACGACCTCCTGATGACAGCAGACTCCGGACTCCTATCCATCCTCATCCTCCTCGACCTCAGTGCAGCTTTTGATACCATCTCCCAATCCATCCTACTCCATAGACTGGCATCCATTGGTTTATCTGGCACCCCCCTCAACTGGTTTTCCTCATACTTCTCCGGTCGCACACAGTTCATCCAGCTAAAAACATTCAAATCCCTACCATCCCTTCTCACTTCTGGTGTTCCCCAGGGTTCTGTCCTCGGTCCCATCCTGTTCATTATCTATCTCCTCCCCCTTGGCCATATCCTCCGTAAATACAATATTAATTTTCACTGTTAATGCGGACGACACCCAGCTCTACCTCGCCACCAAACCCACCGCTACCCCCCGTCCCACCTCCCTCTGTGCCTGTCTACAGGAAATCAATTCATGGTTCTCCTCCAACTTCCTCAAACTGAACCCCGACAAAACAGAGGTTCTCCTCATAGGTTCCAAATCCTCTCTCACAAAAGCTAGCAGTCTCACCCTCACAATTGAACACTCCTCTGTCGCCCCCTTCCTGCAGGTCAAGAGTCTGGGTGTCGTCCTCAATGGTACTCTATCATTCCACACCCACATCAATAACATCACTCAGTCCGCATACTTCCATCTACAAAACATTAACCGCCTCCGCCCCTCCCTCTCCCCCAACAGCACTGCCACTCTGGTTCATTCTCTCATTACATCTCGCCTGGACTACTGCAACTCCCTTCTATATGGTCTCCCCCTCAAGTCCCTCCACAAACTTCAACTGGTACAGACTGCTGCAGCCCGGATCATCACCAGGACCCCATCTTTTCACCACATCACCCCTGTTCTTCAGCAACTGCACTGGCTTCCTGATGGAGAAATGCTGTACTGCCATGCTTGTAATCTATGTTATCATTCTGACGTCAAGGACAGACTGCTCATGCAGAAAGTAGGTATCAGCTGTTTACAGAATGTGGTTACATGATGTCCATTCAAATATGTTCTGCCTGTGAACTGCTGGTTTTTACATGACTAATGACTATACGATCACGCCTAGATGATGATTTCACTGTGAATAAAGAGCTGAACAACGGGGAAGTCTTTGAAGCTGATAGGAGTCAGAGTGCTGGATGCACCTCTGACCAGACTTCCCTTTTGCAAAAGCATAAACTGAGAATCTGTGCCTTGGAGCTTCTTTCGACACCCGCAGCAGCTGATAGCCAGTTGGGTGCTTAAACCCAACACTTCCCATCACCCATCGCATCACTTACAAGATCCTGCTCCTCACCTTCAAAGCCCTCCACAATCTCGCCCCTCCATACCTCACTGATCTCCTCCTCACCAACAAACCAAGCCGAACCCTCAGATCTTCATCCTTCCTCAGCCTCAACATCCCCACAGCCCGCCTGACCACCATGGGGTCCAGGGCCTTCAGTCGCCCTGCCCCACGTCTCTAGAACTCCCTCCCACCCGATATCTGTGACATTGACTCATTAACCTCTTTCAGATCCCACCTCAAAACCCATCTTTTCCGCCAAACTTACTCACCATGAGTGTTTTTAAACTCTGTATTTCTTTTAAACTTTTACATTTTGAATTTTGGAGTGTGTTTTTAAATCTGTTCTGTGCGGCGTCCTTGGGTGACCTGAAAGACGCCTTTAAATGAAATGAATTATGATTATTATTATTTAGTGAGAAAACAGGAAATAGTTGTGTTTTTGTTTCCATAATGGTTTCATTATGACCTGTATTACCAATCTTATATTCTTCCTTAATTGTTTGTAAGGACAACTATATTAAGTAAATTTACTCTGGTTAAATAGAATATTTAATTCTGGAAATGACATGTTCCCTCTGGCTACACTTGACACAGTAGACTTTTAGAGGAGGGATTTTTGCTGTTGGTTTTGTTATTTGACACCAACTGATAAACCATGTTTAAGGGAACAAAAAAGTTATCAGTTTTAGTATTATAATATCTAAATGCAACAATGTTCAATCCATTAACCTTTACATCAGTTACAATATCAAACACCTTAATGAGCTTCTATATAAATGTTGTGATGACTGTAAAAGTAGTGAAAGAGCTCACTTTAGCTCAAATAGCAAAAATTAAAAGTCTGAGGGCAACTTTTGGACTTCTTTATCAACATGCTTTTCCTTTGATGCTTTACTTTCATTTATCCTGCATACACCTTAAATAAGCAATGTCCACAATACACACCTTCATATTAGACATTTCACATTAGAGTGTGAAAAAGAGAGACATTTTTCTGGGGGAACTGAAAATCAGCCTTTACTAACGAAACCTGTCCACTTATGATCTGAAACTACTGATTGGTAAAATAAACTTTACTAAAATTTACGAAAAACATTTTTCCATTGTGGGTATGTTGAAGTTTCCTGAAATTTTGTTTTGAATTAACTCAGATGTTAGCTGATGTTATCAAATTTACATGCTATGTATTGGAAAAATATCAGTGAAGTAAGAAGCTGGTTTATATTTTATTCAACAGCTCAAAGAAAAAGTAAAACTCTGAGTGTATTTACAATGCATTTGATTTCCTCACCAAGCATACATCATTTACTTTACTATTCACTTCATTATATAGAGACATGATATAAGACATATTTAGACATGAAATTGTTCTTTAAAAAACTGTACATGCCAACTCTGAGAAACAGTGCTCACGTGTAAAGGAAATACTAAACAGCCACACCAAGAACTGGAGTTTAACCTTTCAAAAGGTTGAAGTCTTTTCACTTTCCCATGATGCACAGCAGGTGGCAGCAGAGCACTGCTTCTCCTGGAGACGCCCGAAGCAGAAAGAAGCCACACCGTGCATGATGTAGATAGATCTCAGCTGGTACTTAAGTTCACACAAGGTCTAAAGAAATAAGGGTTAAAGGAGCTCTCACCATCATGCATGAGAAATAGCTCAAGCTTGTGTAGGAGAGGATTTTTAAAAACAAGAGTGTGCCACTTGTTGTGACTCAATCTGAAGAGTCAGTACTTTTAGTTTGATTTAGTCGATACAGTAGATACAGTATTTACAAGACGAGACTTGATCTGATTGATCTGTGTCATCCTCCTGAGTCTTTGACTCTGTGTTTCATCGGGTTGTAGTCCAATCCTAGACTCACAGTCAAAGACTGAGGCAGGGTTCAAAAGATGCTGAATCCAGATGTTGAGCTTATAAAGTCTATTATTCTAAAAGAGCCTAAATGTTCTGGTAAAGAACTGCAATAGTTGGCACAGTTTGTCTATTCATAGATGTTTAGTACCATTACATACTCAAGCTTGTAGTAAGTGCACTGTCTAAGTCTGCATTTGGGTTAGACAGAAGGGAAGACACAAATAAACAGAGATGGACTGAAGAACTTAGATAGGAACTCTTGAATAAGCATCAAAAATTAGACACTATCTGCTAATGTGAAAACAATCTCAGATTAAGCAAAAAGTTCTCAGATTAAGACTCAACTCAGATCAGTCTATCCTCAGCTCTCCCCAAGACTGCAGTCCTCATCCGTGTGGAAATGCCCCCTCACATGTGTTGAGTCTCCCTATACAGTAAGTCCTCCTCCTTTGAAAAAAATGCCCCCCCATCCCCGGCCCCAGCCTTATCGACAGGAGCAAGTATCCACGGACATGCCGGGGTAAACCTTTAGCACCGTGTTCCTGTGTGGATCCAGGAAAAGGACACTGAGTGGACTAATCTTCTCTGGTACGCAGCACGGTTCTGGGACACCAGGGACGATCCCCACAGCTCGAACGATGCTCTGGATGGTGGCGTGATTGGAGGGACGCACCACCTGGGGAGACAAGTGGAGGACAAAGGGTTTAATTATAAAGCATGAATCATGATAGCATCACAAATTCAGTGAGAGCAACTAGAAATTCTCCTCACGTTTTTTTTTTTTTTTTTTTTTTTTTTTAAGTACTTAACAGGTAAACACAAAGAATAGGCAAACAATTTTAAGTTATCAGTCTGTTTCGTGAAATTCTGTTTGGATCCATGTGACAAAACAAAAACCTTTGCATCATTGCAGTATAAAGAGGCAAGGACAAACTTTGCATAGGGGGTAAAAATACTGCAACGGCCTTTCATATGGCAGAAAATTCAACTTTCTTACTTGGGTCAACACCTACTGTTACTCGATACAGCATGTTCTTTAGCCTCGTTTCCACCAAGCGGATTGGTTCGGTTCATCTCACTACGGCACACATTTTGTGGTGTTTCCATAGAGTAAAACCGGGACGGGTCCCCTAATAAGCGACCTGTACCGCTCCGCTTTTCAGTACCCTTATGTTGGGGTGCCAAGCCATACCAAACCAGCCCCAGGGGTGGGGCTATAATCACTGCGGTACGTTGATTGGACAAAAGATCAGTAACTTCCCGTGCGACAGCGGTAATAAAGAACATCACACAACCCCGCACGCAGCCTTTCCTGAAACAAAGCTTCACTGCGTTATGGAACAAAGAGCCACAGCTGATCACAAAGTAAAAGAGTTGCTGGATGTCCTCCATCTTGCTCTTTGTTTACAATGCCGCTAATTTCTTCTTCGTTGCATTTATTAGCGGGGTACACTGTGTAGCGCTCATAGCGCTGCAGTGATGTCACACTGTTACGTAGCTGACGCGGCTCTCGACATCCAGCATCAAGCAGGGTACGTTTGGCTGTGGAAACGCGCACAGGATCAGGCTTTACTGATCTGACCCGTACCAAACTGTACTGACCCGTACCAGACTGTACTGATCCGTACCAAACTGCACTGATCCGTACCAAACTGTACTGACCCATACCAAACTGTACTGATCCGTACCAAACTGTACTGACCCATACCAAACTGTACTGATCCGTACCAAACTGCACTGATCCGTACCAAACTGCCTGGTGGAAACGAGGCTTTTGTTACACATTATAAATGTTGATAAACCCAATAATAATTCCTCTGCTCACTTTGGGGATGGGGAATCCACAGGCCCCAGCACAGTAGAAGGCATCAAATGACTTTGGTGCCAAAACCCACTCGCTCCATCCGATGTCGGCGAAGTCCACCCTGAGGTACCTCCTGGAACAAACCCTGGGCTCACTCCACTGTCTCCTCCTCGCCTTTTTCATCGTCCTCTCATCAAAGCTCAGCACCTGGGGTTTGCTCATGCCCTCATTGCTGTCCTGACCCTGCTTCCTTTCTGCTTTTACTGCAGCTTTGGCTTTAGCAGGGAAATATGTGTTCTGCCACAGCTCATGATTCTTCAGGGAGTTGAACTGGACCTCTGGGATGTCATTGGTTTGGACCTGGAGGTGAAGCTCTCTGCGGATCCTTGGGGCAGATGCTGAAGCTGCAGCTTCTCCTACAGGGAAGGAGCCGTACCGCTGCAGCGACATTGCCACACTGTTGGGCTCATCTATCGCTTGATCATCAGCGTATATGATGATAAATGGCATATTGACTGAAGAAAGGCGCTCTTTCTGCTGCGTACGGGCTACTCCAGAGCCCGAATCAAACTCCACTGTGAAAACAAGCTCCTTGGCCTCCCTGGTGTGTTTAACCACCTCTGTTACATCCTTTGTTTGCCAGGAGCCTTTCTTGATAGGAGCCAGAGTTACGTTTCCCAGCGGTGTTGCAAAAGCAGAGTTTAGGGTCGATCCATGGAAATGAAGCTTCTGGGAGGCGGGGTTAGGATGCTGGAGGCCGCTGGACGGGTGGCGAGGTCTGCGGAAACTCCAGGGTCGCTGGCTTTGGCGAGAACGCTTGTAGAAGTAATGGAAAGAGGCAGAAAGGATGAGCTCTGAGTCTTGGATGGCGGACAGGTTGAACTGGAACACCTCTTTGCCGTGTGAGAATCCTGGGGAATGGGTGAGAAACAGAGAGAATGATGAGAAAATCAAACTGGTCATGTATTAGATGTTACAGAAAAAGAACCCCTTGCAGTTCTCTTGCTTTACCTAGTTTCCTAAAAGGGTGATGTGCTGCTGGTTCAACCCGTCAGATGTCCTGTCTAACTTACTTTTTTGCCCAAGCAGCCAAAAACAACAATAAGATAACACTGCAGATCAAGTTGCTGCCTCGACCTTCCCCCCTTCCTTTTCCTCCTCCTCTATCATTTCATTCTGGCACATTTCACTGACATAAATAATTACACCGTATTTATCTTCCACAAAATGTTGCTCAACACATCTGACTGACATCTGCAGCAGCATGGAAAATATTAAGCGTGGCACGCTTAGGATCTTGCCTCATGCATGACCTAAAGCCTCATCCTAGATGGCTGCACTCATGAAGTTCAAGCTTGTCTCTCACACTTCCACCACCACAGCCTGAAAGACAAACACAGGATCGCTCCAGTGGCTCTGCTGCAGACATATGGAAATGCTTAGAGCAGAAAGAGCTCCTCTGAGGCTTTCCTCTGTGCGGCCGGTGTCTGGGTGTGATAATAGGCTCTTGTCTAACACCTAGGTTGTTTAAGCTACTGGGTAAGTAACAGTGCTATAGACTTTAAGTCCCCGAGTTCACTAAATCACAACACTGACAGAGAAGAGAGGTGAAGATGTTTCACCCAAAGGGAGTGAGAGCTGTAGTGCGATTGACTTAACACCTGAGCTTAGGATGTCCAGTAAATTCCACTGCTGAGAAAAAAGAACGATAAAAAAATTGTACAACATTCGATCAAGATGAGACTTTAAAAGCATATTTAATGACATTTCTGGGTTTAGAATTTTTGTTTGTTTGTTTGTTTGTTCCCAGTCTGTATGAGCGTGATCCCATTCTATTTCTCATTTCTCATTATCTCTCAAATTTTATCCAAGTTATACCAGAAAACAAATATTTTTTAAAAATTATCACTTTCAAAAGGCCAAAAATTAGTTTTCTGATTCTTATTATTTATTCATTTATTATTATTAAAACTGTGAATGATACACAAAATGTTAACAAAGTAAATAATATTCAGTTATCACAATACCAGGAACTAAAGAGTGTCCTCTGAAGCAGACAATGTTTTCAACACATAAAAGAAACTTAATACTGACTGCACTGCATTCATTTTGCACTCAAAATAATCAAAGACTGAGTTTACTTCTATCTTTTATGTCAACTGGTTCCATATGAATGTATTAGGCTGGTTAAAAGCAAGAATTTTGGGGCTAACTTAGTTGAACTTAAAATAATTGCTTTCAACACTGTAAAATGTGATTTTGCACATTTGCTATTCTAGTTTATCATTCAGGCAATATGACAAAATATTACTGAAGTTGTTGTGATAACATTTAACCATTTAATTACAGGTTGGCATTGTGTCAACAAAAAATATATATTTCAACTTGGAATTCTGTGTCCAAATAAATCAGTGATACACTTTGACTTTGCACTCACCTTAGCCCCCCGAGACACACACACACACACACACACACACACACACACACACACACACACACACACAGCTTTCAAGTTATACCACTAATGCCTGTGTGAATTGTAACCTGACAGTTACACTCTAAGTGAAGCGAGAACACAGTGGATATGGAAACTGCTTGCATGATGATTGAGTTTCACGTTTGCACAGGTTCTCTGAGCTCCCTGGCATGGACTCTGCCCAAACTCCATGTTTACCAAAACTAGGGAGTTCAACTGAGATAAAAATGAATGAAATAAATGGACAATGGTATTTAAAACAAACAAACAAAAATCTTGAAGAAGTTAACTAACATATCTAAATTAACAAAACTAAGAAAAGGGTTGGCACAAGGCCTTATTTAATCAAGATAACATCTGGTGGTTTTTTTTTTTTACTCCCCTAACAGAATTTCAAGGCAGCCCTTGACATAATACTTTTACTTTGAAACAAAAACTTCACTTAACTGTGTAATTCACTGTATTTAGATGGCTCTAGCTGACCTTAATGTAGTCCAAGTCAGTTTTTTTCATTTTTTCGAGTGTGATTAGATAGGGCATGAAATTCACTCACTCGGAACAGCCTTAAAGCTCCTGACTGTGTTTCCATCCCTCTGACTCTGCGGCTCTTTGGTGTACTTCTCATACACTTTGAACATGCTGATGGAGACCATGTCCCGTTGAGCCTTCTCGTGTGCAAAAACGCGCTGCTCCACATCCAGTGGGAGCTCTGCACCTTGACCCGCTGCTGCACCCACATCCTCATACACTTTCCCCCAACTCAGCTGCAGAATTAGTAACACAGACAGGGTGTGAAGAAGCCCGCTCGCCATCGTGGGAGTTCTTTGCAGTGATTCCATTTGGAAGAAAAATAGGAGTCTTTCTTTCCCAAAGAGTCCTGAGCTGCGCGTGTCGATGCCCACCCACACTTAAAAGTAGTATCCAGGTAATCCGCGTCAGAGCGGCTGTCCACGGTTCACGGTCCACAGCTGTTCCTACAATGGGAGGAGAGCTGGCGGAGGGAGGGGGGCAGGCACGGAGCTCCGCTGCTGAATGACAGATGGTGACGTCTGGGAGCGCACAACCAACGAGAAAACTGAAGCATCAAACTGCAGCAGTTAAGTCAAAGCTAAAAAAGTTAAGCCGAGAGAGAGAGAGAGAGAGAGAGAGAGAGAGAGAGAGAGAGAGAGTTTGTGTGTGTGTGTGTATGTGTGTGTGTGTGTGTGTGTGTGTGTGTGTGTGTGTGTGTGTGTGTGTGTTAATCAGTTTAAAGCTGCAAAGTTTCTGAAATAAATGATGAATGAAGAAGACTTTATGGTCAACAGTCAATAAACCACTCCTGATTTTTGGCTTCCTTTAATTGAAATTTCTGGAAATGCACGGATGACAAATGTGTTACAGCAATGTTTTAACATTTTGTGATTAAGGGGCCTACCACCTACCTAGTCTGATCATTTCATTATTGGACAAATGGATTCTCCTCACAGCCACTTTTAGAAATGCTGTTTCAAGTGGATTGCAGTGAATCCTTATGGCCAAAGGACTTGCACCAATTGTTGTGACTCCTTTGTTCAAGACAACTTTGGATACAATGCAATGAGGTAATGTATTTATCAACAGTTACACTGTGCTGTTGTTTGAAATGTGACAATAAGCAAACTTTTTTTAGTTTGTAGCATAGGTCAGTAATTGGCTACACTTAGTGTTACTTGGTGTAATGTCAATAATAATAATAATAATAATAATAATAATAATAATAATAATAATAATAATGACAGTCATAATAATACATTTTATTGAAAAGTGCCTTTTTTAACACTCAAGGACACTTCACAGCAAAGTCAAAAGAAGAAATTCACAAAACAAAGTTGCAAAGATTAAAAAAGGAAACAGTGGGAGTGGGTTTAGATTGAGAATGCGGTTTTAAACAGATGCACCTTCAGTTTAGTTTTTAAGAGGGGTAGAGAGTCACAGTTCCTGATGTCAGGTGGGAGTGAGTTCCAGAGCTGGGGAGCAGAGCAGCCGAAAGCCCTGGTTTGCTGGAGAGATACAGCTGGGTGTCATCAGTGAAGCAGTGAAAGTGGATACCAAATTTGCAGAAAATGTTGCCAAGGGCACAGGGGAGGACTGGGAAGTGAATGAACTGAGTGTGGCCAGTGAGATAGGAGTGGAACCAGTGGAGGGGGGTGCGGGAGATGTCTACGAGAAGAGTCTATTGAGGAGGATGGGGTGAGAAATGGTGTCAAAGGCCTCACTCAGATCAAGGAGGATGAGGATGGAGAGGAAACCAGAATCAGCTGCCATGAGGAGGACATTGGTGATTTTGATGAGTGCTGTTTCAGTACTGCGGTGAGGACAGAAACCGGACTGGAACTGTTTGTAAAGGTTGTTGATGGTGAGGTGGGGGTGGAGTTGGGAAACAACAGTTTTTTCCAGGATTTTGGAGACGAAGGGAAGGTGAGAAATGGGGCGAGGGTTATTGAAATCATTGGGCTCTGAACCAGGATTTTTTAGTGTGGAGCAGACAGCTGCAGACTTGAAGAGAGAGGGAGCAATTCCAGAGGACAGTGAGGAGTGAATAATGGCTGTTATGAATGGCAGGAGAGAGGGGAGACATGATTTCAATCAAATAATCAATCAAAACTTTATTTATAAAGTACTTTTTAATAAATGTAGACACAGGCTCTCGCTCACACCAGTTCCTCGCCACTCATGGCTTGCAGATTGCAGATACCTGCTCATGTGTTTCAGGGTTCAGCTGAAATAGAATGATGGCACCATGTAATGGCTGCATGGCCACAGCACATTCCTCTGCTGCTCTTTCATGAGTGTTTCAAAAGTCACAATTGTCACACAGCAAAAATGGTCGTTTGGCATCATCTAGTGGCTCCACTGACACAGCACTTCCATGGATTCAGAGTTGTAAAGGCTTAAAAATGGAGGGGGGAAAAAACCATTAAAAAGTCAAACTTCCAGTACTTAGAAAGAAAGGATTCAACTAGAATAGAATGATATCAACATCATAAGGCTGCATGTCCATAGCACAGCCTTCTTCTGCTTTTACATGAGTGTTACAAAGGCCACAATCTCTGTACTGGATAATAGAGCACAAAGCAAAAATAATTCCCGTATGTCACTCCCCACTCTCTCCCCGTTTTCTACTCTGTCTTCTATCCTATCCTATCCTCCTCTGTCAGATTCTATCCTATCTAATTAAAGGCATGAAAAGTCAATAAAATATCTTTAAAAAAAACCTGTAAGACTCAGGGATGGATCTTGACCGTTCATATGAAATTCGAAGCAGATTGGGCTCATAATGAGAGACTTAAGAAGAGTCCTTGCTTCATGGAACCACGCCCATTGATATTATAACAATCCTTCAATAACTTTTCATTGTCAAGGTGTCTGGTACGCACCTATCCAATTTCAGGCTGATCCGACTAAAAACCTAGGACAAGTTTGAAAAAGTACGTAGCCAGCGACTGCAAAAATTCCAAGTTTGCCATAGAATTTCTAAACTTGAATTGATATTTTCACCTTAACATTTTACATTTTTGTGAAGGTAATGGCGTGATCAATGTGCCCAAAAAATTTCACATATCAGAGAATGTAAAAAATGTGTTTTCTTTTTGGCGCCCTCTAGTGTCCACGCCCCGGTGATTATAACAATCATTTAATGCATTTTAATTCAATGTCAATGTGTGTAGTATACACATGAGAAATTTGAAAATGATCAGAAAAAACCCTAGGAAAAGTTGTTCAAATACGTACCCTGAAAATCATCAACTTCCGACATTCAGGGCTAATTTCTGAAATTTGTGTTTGAAATTCAGGGTTAGGGTTTTAAGAAACTTTTTTGTAGGTCCAGGCATGAATATTATGCCCACAAAATTTCAGGGTTGCACCTTGAAGTAGCTGGAGGGGCTACAGTTTTAAGCTAATGCTAAATGCTACTAGCATGCTAGCATTTTTTGAACACTGGAATCATACATTTTTTTTGTATTCCTTTGGGGGGGGGTAGGACACAGTGTGGTCACGTTTATCTCAAGAAAAAGGCACAAAATTTAGGGTTAAAGGCGGATGAAGAAACAATAACAATCCTTAAGGTTCTAAGGGGGCGTTTGCCAACCCTGTCAGTCACTCATATAGATAAAATAAATAAATAAATTTTAGCCGCAAGCGGCGATAAACGGGCCCTTGCTCTCATGTACTTGTCTGAGCATGCACTCAGACAGGCACACAGGAGCGAGCCTGCTCCTCGCCACTTGCAGCTTTAACCCTCTATGGCATGGCGTTGCCCTCAGGCAACGGACCACTTATTCTGCTTTTACACTGTCCCTTTCAATTTTCAAATCATTTTTATTTTAAATACGATACCACACGAAGTTACTTTTGCCAAAAATACGGGGGGTTCAGTGGATGGCATGTTTCATGGGGGGGTGGGGGCTCCTTTTTGGAGACAAAATCGCACCGAGCTCAGCCCCATGAATTGGCACACTTAGCACTCTTTTTTAACCTGGTTAAACAAAAAAATCGTCACAAAGAAAAATAGGTACATGTAGATGTGTAAGTAAAGTAGATTTTTTGACATTTGGAGACAAATTTTCATTTAGTAAATTTCCTTAAAGTATGCTTTTTTGTTTGTTGCCCCAGGGCAACGTTGTGCAGTTAGACCACTTTTATTGGGGCAGTCATTCTATAACAGTGGTACTCAACTGTGGTCCCAGATAAAGCCTTGCTTAAGAAACCTATTTACAGGGACCAGATAACTTTTGGTGACAGCCCTGGAAACCAATATTTCTGCTGCACCCTTAACACAACCCTCAGAGGGACCCTTCATTGGGCCCACGCTTTCAGGTGGTCTCTCACCCACACCTGTCCCTCTGCCACTGAGTAGATTTTAGACCACCTAAAAAATCTTCTGAAAATAGACAAGCCCCTCCCCTTGAAACCCAGACTGTATCCCCTCCTCAGAAGATGTCAGTCAGATTCAGGAGACTCTCATGGTGCTGCACCCAGCTGTTCTTTGCTGTCCCACACTGAGCTGCCTAATGGCTTGTCAGGACTTTTTTTGGCAAACAAAAAGTCCACAGCTTTCCTAGCCCCCAGTACCTTACAGCTGCTTTCAGAGAACTCTGAACCAGTAAGTCCAAAAGTCCTCCTTCAGTCTGATGACTTCCTTCACTGCTGATGTCTGCTGATGGGTTACCGTAATGACAGGCACCAAAAGCCCTCAGGCCACAACCCGAAGTGGTCTTTTCCACAATGAAGACTTTAAATATGCCCCAAAGGGGTCCATGTCACCAACCTCTAAAAAGATGCAGGAAAATCCTTTCAAAGGTGGAGCTGAAGTACCGCAAACAGGGACCTCTACTTTGGGACTCTATAAGAGCCCCATTGTCCAACAACAAAGCTTTTAGGTTCAGATGAGCATGCAAACCTTTCCACTTCTTTAAGGAGTGGTTTTTGGTGCCCATACTTTACTTTTTTAAAATTATATTTCTCACATACAGACAAATTGAAAGAGAAACAATGTTAAAACGTTTCCACGTGCATCAGTAGTGGCCTGGATAATTGGGAAATTAATCTGATACTTATTAATGTCAAATATATACAGATTAATTAGTTATGCAATGTTAAGGTACAAAACAAAACTGGATTTTGTATGCTTTGCTTGTTTTGTTTTGTTTTAATTTTGTGCATAGAAAAATCAACAACATTTCAGTACCCTTATTGCACAATGTTGCCCTGAAGCAATGAAAAAAATTGTGGGGTGGAGGGTGGCAATACATTTTGGTGATTCTTCAAGTAGGGCCCAAATGCTACTAAGAGGTTTGCTGTAATATTCCCGCCGCCCCCCCCAAAAAAACAATCATATATATATATATATATATATATATATATATATATATATATATATATATATATATATATTGTGCATCATAATTTAATCTAAAATCATTTAAAATTTTAACCAAGGCAGTCTCGGTGCTGTGGTTCACCCTAAAACCAGACTGGAATTTTTCAGAAATGTTATTAGTATCAAAAAATTCAACTAGTTGATTAAAATCTGACCAGCACTGTGGGGAGGGGGTTGAGCTGACAGGAGGAGGACTTGGACTGAATCCTGGTTATGTCCTACCAGTGCTTACGTACCGATTTCATTAGTAAACTCTTTGGTTTGAACAGAGCACTGCAGTATAACTGCTGCATTTGGGTTAGAATGAACCTAAGCACAAACAGATTGGCCCTGTTGTAGCCTTTAGCTTGTATTTAGCCTTTAGCTCATGTTTTAGCTGCGACCTTGTGCTTCAGTGTTCAGCTTGAGCTCTATCACTCTCCTGTTTAACTTTCTTCTGCTCTTCCGTCCCTTTTCTGTCAGACAGTTCAGCTTCTGTTTCCACCATTACTACTAAATAAAGCACAGAAATAGTTTTCAGCAGAGAAAAACACAAATCTCTCTTCTCACAGCTAAACTCCATCACTTGGTGTGATGTTGTCGCAGAAACAATGGATCCAGTGTGAGTTGACATGTTGACTTTCATCTCATCTCTCATTCATTACAGATGGTGACGTATTTTGGGCTTGTGAATGTTAAAACAGTAGTAAGAAGAAGGTATGTGCCTGCAAGTAAACTTTACTCAGCCTGAGCCTTGGGCAAATCATGGCAGAAAAAGATTTGCTTTGCTTTTTTGAAAGGATCTCCTCTGTTTTCTACACTTATAATTCTATAGTACTTTACCTGTGCGTGATTGATGTCTGAAGACTGGAGGCACCACAGGTCAGACAGCTATTAAAATACCTCCTACTGGCCTTAAGGGTGATCACAAGGGTCTCTTTGACACCACCGTGTCTTACATCCAAGATGAAGGACTCTGCTGGGTCTGGGATTCTCTTCAGTAAAACACTGTTGTGTTCAAAGGTCGTGATGCTTCAATGGAGGGGCCAGATAAGATCTGTCTCCAGCCAGAGAGCTTTCGTTCTGCTCATCACTCAGTGTTCGGAAGTCTAATTGGTTTGAAGGATAAGCTAATGATGATTTTGTGCTGTTTTTTTACGGTTGAAAGAAAAAGTTTGTGTGAAACTAGGAAAGATGAGCTACTTTTAAAAATTAATTAAAATTACACTAATTTACATTTTACTCTGTTGGAGCTTAAAAAAGTTCCAAGTAGAGTTCCAAAATGCAAAAAGAAGAAATGAGAGTGAGAAAAAAAATTACATAAATAAAACAACAACTGGTAAGCTGTTTATTTGACCCAAATGAAGGTGGTCTTTGACAGAGAGCATTATGGGACATTAAAAAGTAGAGGAAAGTTGGATTTTCTGATGAGAAAAAATTGAACCTTGACTTTTCTGATGGCAAGGAGATCCCACTGAGATGTTTTCTAGGTGGCACAATGAAGGTGGGGGGGCGTCATGATCTACTTTTTCCTTTAATGGAAAAATGGAGCTGACAGGTGTGCAGGGGCATCAAACCGTGGCTGCTTTTGTAGAGATGTCAACAGAACAACAGAACACAATGTCTGCCTGACAAAGAACTTCTTCTTATTTCTTATTCCAGAGAAATAATCTCTCTCTTTTGAACCATCCTGTGTGTTCCCTTGATCTAAATCACATTGAGAACATTATGGGATGGATGGAGAGGGAAGTTTATGAAAATGGACTTCAGTTCAAGACAGTGGATGTCAAACATGTTGCCATCTCTGCCCCTTTTATTTTTATTTCTTTAACCAGGCAAATGTTTATTGAGATTTGAAATCTCTTTTGCAAAAGCGACCTGGCCAAGACGCAGCAGAATTTTACAACACTCAAACATTCATACAATAAACAGAGCAGAAGCAGGGAAATCAGCAAGATTGAAAAAAAGTGTACCAAATTATTTAAAACAGTGACAAAGATCAATGCTTTCCAGTTCCTACGCTCTAAAAAATTCAACAAATCCATTTCTAAAAGATAATATTCTGCCTTTGCTCTTATCATAGCCTGAGTACAGCAATTTCTTGACTGCCTAAATCGAGCCAATCAGCATCAGTTTTAATTTGTCTTGCTCTAGTCCATGTGTTGTTTCTATCTCAAAGAAGGCTATGAAACTCAGGAGAGAACCAGGGATTATTGCGATCCTTAACTTGCAGCTTGTGAAAAGGAACATGTTCATAAAAATTATCCAGAAAACCATCATAAAAAAATTCAAGGCCAGCTCCACTTCACCAAAAAGGTTAAGTCTACTCCAGTCAAAATGATAAAGGTCTTGAAAGAAAGCTTGCTCAAAAACGTTTGAGATCTCTTTTGATGAACAGTCAGGGCTTGGCTTTAGAGACAGTTGCCTGACAGTTGCAACAACACAGTGGTCACTGAGATCATTTGCAAAAATGCCTATACCACAATATTTATGTGGGGTAGTTGTCAAGATCAAATCGAGCAGTGGTGACTTCTCAAGGTGTTTAACATTTGGGTGTCTTGCCGCCTCAACCAGTTGTGTCGGGCTAAAAGAGTCACACACTGATTTGAGGTTGTCCAATGCTGAAGTCAACCAGTCACAGTTTAGGTCCCCCACTAGTAGCAGCCCATTTGGGTCAAAATTTGATAATGTGCTAATGAGGGTAAGGTCTCAGCACAAGCAGATGGAGGTCTACACCCTTCAATGATGTGAATAAAATGACCCTGAGCAAGATGAAGTTTTAAAGCTAGCAGTTCAAATTGTTTGCAGATGGACACTGAGAATAGACGACTAATATGAAATTTACTTTTTGCATTTACAGCAATTCCGCCTCCTTTTCTGGGGCAGTCGCAGTGATGTATGGCATACTGCTGAATGCTGATATCTTCATCACGGACTGACTTTCCAAGCCAAGTTTCAGACACCACGGTAATATCGGCATCTGTTGAGGACGCCCAAGTTCTCAACAAAATTACGAACACTGAAATGGATGATACCGAGACCAGACCTGACTTTAAACTCCTCAGGTGTGGAGGTACAACTAAGACCTGGTCCAGGATTAGTATGCACATTTCCTGACATTAAAAGTAGAGAAAAGAATTATAAAAAGAATTATGCAACTTTTCTCCAATAAGTAATTGTGAGAGGAATGAGAATTGTGACTTTAAGTCTTACTGATCAGTCAAGAGCACTGAAACATTCATCAGTACATGTACATTTTTCCCCAATTCAGAAAGGTAAGCAAATGTACATAACATCTCAAAATTAAAAGAATCTCAATACCAAAATCTCAGTTCTGACTTTATGTTTAAGTACGGTAATGTTTCGCTCACAACACCAGGTCTCACTAATGGGAAATGCGTAGCTGAGCTTTGATTCTGGTGTAAAGATCCAGAGTCACACAAAGAAAGAAATGTAAACAGCACCAGACTCAGGGTCATTGTCGCAGTTTAAAGTCAGGTGTTACCTCCTTGTTGACAATGGCAGAAGCAGAACGGTGGCTGGTCTGGCTGCCTTCTGGAGGCTGACTGTCACTGAGCTGGTTTGAATTGAGGAGCGGCTGCTTGGACAGAACTAGGCTCAGAACAGACTGTTGTCTGCAAGCATGGGCACACAAGCAGAGGGTGCAGGCCAGAGAATACAAGGCAGTATCAGCCTTCCAAAAGGAGATGAAATGTAACCAGTCTACAGTCCTTCAAAAGTTGCCCATTCATCAGCACAACTTTTGTTAAAAGTTAAAAGTTAAAAAGAAAGAATAAAAAACACTAAAAAGCACAAGAAAGAGAGACGCTTCACAGAAACAACATGAATGCTGCCATTGTGGATTCTGCCATCTTGCATCATGTGAGGAGGAACGTCCACACTAACCTCCTGGAAACACTCACATCAAGCATGGACAAATCTCATCATCACTTCTCCCTGTTTTGCATTTTTCTCTTATTAAAAAATTTTTAAGATCCTACTGTACAAATTTAAATAAATGCACATCTTTCAACTGGTCATAAGATTTTGATCAGGTGTTTGTCTATCAAACAATGTGTAACTGTCCTAGTGATGAAATACAGTCTTACATATAATGTTGGAAGTTTGTTCTACCTGCTGGAGGAGAACGATCAGCCAGATCTAGTGCTCATAGACTCCTCTGGTTTGCTGAAATGACCTCATTACAGTGATTAGCTGCTACCTCAATGGTAATTTAAACATTTATAAATACTTTTCACACCTCTCAAACTTCATAAAAGCTCTCACTTAAAGGTTTTCCTGCCTTACAGCAGAGAAATTGTTGGTAGACACAGTAAATAACAAGGCTCATAAGTGGGAACTGTTTTTTCCAATGAGTATAAATTCTGTGTTCATAAAGTCACCTCATCATGGAGGGTTTGCAGCCAGAGATCAGAGGAGCTCTATGTCCCACACACGTCAGCCAATATAGGAGAGGAGAGAGAGAAAGAGAGTGAGTGGAGAGAAATAATTGTTATTAGGTGTTGAACCACAAATATTAAAAGTGAACATTAGACTTAATGTTCCATGAGTTTTCTTCTCTATCCTTGGAGGAATTATCTTGAACTAAACTTCTGAAAATCTCCTTTTCTTTTCCTCTGTGAGCTGTGCTGGCTCATCATGACTTTTGTGATTTGACTAGGGAATTTTTAAAAACTCATTCTGGCTTTTTTGATCAGAGTTGAATAAAGAATATCAATAACACTCATATTCTTGTTTCTCATTATCAAAGCATAACTGAACGTTGTAGACACATTTCACCCACCAGCAAATATACATCTGGCAATCTAATGATATCTCTTCATAGT
Organism: Thalassoma bifasciatum; assembly: GCA_008086565.1. NCBI lineage: Eukaryota > Metazoa > Chordata > Actinopteri > Labriformes > Labridae > Thalassoma > Thalassoma bifasciatum. The sequence continues at coordinate 256,777 of RPOG01000605.1, read as the reverse complement.
TGAATACATGCAAAAACCTGGTAGACAGCGCGACATTCCCTGAAGTTGTCCACAGCCCATCTGAGGATTTAATGCCTTTTCAGCTCTTTCCTTTGGTTTTCCATGAGGAGAAAAGCAGGAAGCTTCTACAGAAGGTTTTAGGGTTCCTGCAAGGAAACTTGAAGCATGGAAGGCCGCTAGTCATGTTATGTGTGACAGACCATACTGACTTATTGTTTTAACCCACCTAAGGTGGCTGTGAGCAGAATCCATTTGCAGCGACTGCATCACCTGCACCTTGGAGTCATCTGCATATGGTCAATTAAATTCAGATTAACGATAGAAAGTGGCAGACATCACTACAAGATTGCTGTTTTCACTGAGCAGAGCTTTGTAATCTGCTATTAATATCGCACAAGTTAAAGCTCCTTCCACTCGCTGCCCTCGGTGGCGGGGCGGTGGTGCCCACAGTTGCTTATGCTCATGCTGCCCTCCTCTTTCCTCTTTTGGATGTGCAGTGCACCGCTGGCCTCGGTGCGTTGCGACCAGCTTCACGTCAGATTTGAAGGGGTTTGGAGAAACATATCAGATCTCAGAGAAGTTACGTGAAATGAGTGTCCAACTTCTCGGCTGTTTATATTGTGTTTCTCTCTCTTTTTGGTCACCGGGGCAGCTGAGAAAGGAAAAACCCAACGTCATAAATATATATTTATATTATTTTTCATATAGGTTTCACCTGTCAAAAAGATGTATTTGTATCATTATGTATATATTATGTATTGAATATCTAGATGAGCTATGTAAGGGCCTAATATCAATTTAACCAGGACTTACACACACCTGTTATCAGACCAACACTGACAAATGCGTTCTCTCTCTCTCCCTCTCACTCACTCACACATTCACACTAAACCTTGTAATAATTTATGTATTTTCATATTACTATATGCTACCACCCACCGAAATGCAAAACTGGCCGCATACAGCCCAATATAGTTTTGGATGTTGATAAAAAGACGCCTTCATCCACAAACTCAATCAGGAGACGTGTACGTTTTCCATCAAGTTGACTGGGGTGAAACAAAGGCGCGGCAGCAGTGTCATGACGGTAGCCTCACCTGATGCCAACTTGGCAAAGCCTCCTCGTAGACATATAGAGTGCAATACCATGTTTCACCACTAATCACCACCAAATATTTGGAGGGGCGCTGTCTGCTCACTGTAAAGTGCTCCATCAGAGGAGAGCATAGACTGGAGGGAAATGGGGAAGAGTTGACGGCAGCACATCCTGGAAGACAAACTGAAACCGTTTAAATAAAGGGTTTTTATTCAGAGACAACTACAGATCAAAAAAACAGGGAAGCCTGGCTTCCCTTGGCCTCCGGAAGGAAACGCCACTGCACGTGGGACGAAGGTTAAACAGTTGTCCCATTATCTCTGTTAACATAACAGGACATAAACAATATTATGATTCTGTTAACCCATACCTTAGACATGTATCTGTGAGCCAAATAACACATAAATAAGAGTCATATTTGTTCTGAAGTTTGTATGTGAATTCATAATTGCTGTCTTTTCTGTGTATTCCAGACTGCTGCCTTTACTACAGGTATCAGCCAGTGCAAAGGTTCATTCAACAGCTCTGTAATAGGGCTGAGTGGTGCAATCTATACGTTTTACTCAAACTTCACAACATATATTGTGCATACTTCACTTTACACTAATGTACCTATGACTGGACACTCATCCAAACACTGAATCACACGCTCAATCTAATTAGGGCACGAGCGACGACAGTATCGGGGGAGGCCCTCTTCAAAATCAACCAATCACAACTGTTTACTGCGCTGTGATTGGTCAATTTTGAACCTCAAGTGAGACCCATTGGCTCTCACCTGGTGTTTGAACAGTGCTAACCTGAGATTAATCAAATTTACACAGAGGAAAAGAAAATTCCCTCCTTCTTTGTCCAATCGATGAGCGTTCTTTCAACCACTTGATGCAGCTCAAAAGGTTTGGTGCGCTTCAGAAATCCTAGAATGAAAGCAGAACCGAATCATGTGACAAATGTAACAATGTTGCAACTTTCAGCTCCACAATCGAGTCCGTTTGGTCAGGTGTGAAAACGACCAAAGTGAACAGGAAGTTACCAATATAAAATAAATTAAAAAAAACAACTAGTGCTTTTTATTGAACAGTATTTATCACAATTATAAACCAATACAGCGAAAATCAATTTCAAAATATAGAGGTAAAATAAAAGAGGTAATTTACCTGCAAATTATGAACTTAAATGCACCAGGAACTTTAAAAGACAGCATCCTAAAAACAACACTTTCAATCGATGACTATACAATAAATAAAATATAAAATAAATGATAAACAATAAGAAATTTGACTGTATAATCATGTGTAGTGTATTTTATGAAACACTTACATGATATTCAAATGATTCTAATGTTTGTTTTCTTAGTACAGTGCCACTCAGTCTCAGGTTGAATGTTGCTTTTGTACCATAATGTCCATCACGTACACGTAAATCACGCCCTACTGTCAACAGCTAACCATAACTTTCAATCTGTGATAGATAAGTCCTGTCCCTTTGAAAAAACTATTATATAATATTAAAGAAAGGCTAGTTTCATCGTCATAATATCATTGATGGCCATGTGATCTATCTTTAAAGTGTGTGCCACCACTGGCGTGGCGTGGGGAAATCTTTTGAAGAAGTCAGGTGAGACAAAATCTGTAATCTATATGTGTTTTTGAGGGTGAGGGACAGGAAAGATCATGTCTCAGCTTTTATGTATTTAATAAAACCAGATGGTATCCGTTTTACCAGGACTTACCAGGACGTAGCCCCCTCCCCGCAGGTCAAGAGTCTGGGTGTCGTCCTCAATGGTACTCTATCATTCCACACCCACATCAATAACATCACTCAGTCCGCATACTTCCATCTACGAAACATTAACCGCCTCCGCCCCTCCCTCTCCCCCAACAGCACTGCCACTCTGGTTCATTCTCTCGTTACATCTCGCCTGGACTACTGCAACTCCCTTCTATATGGTCTCCCCATCAAGTCCCTCCACAAACTTCAACTGGTACAGACTGCTGCAGCCCGGATCATCACCAGGACCCCATCTTTCCACCACATCACCCCTGTTCTTCAGCAACTGCACTGGCTTCCCATCACCCATCGCATCACTTACAAGATCCTGCTCCTCACCTTCAAAGCCCTCCACAATCTCGCCCCTCCATACCTCACTGATCTCCTCCTCACCAACAAACCAAGCCGAACCCTCAGGTCTTCATCCTTCCTCAGCCTTAACATCCCCACAGCCCGCCTGACCACCATGGGGTCCAGGGCCTTCAGTCGCCCTGCCCCACGTCTCTGGAACTCCCTCCCACCCGATATCTGTGACATTGACTCATTAACCTCTTTCAGATCCCACCTCAAAACCCATCTTTTCCGCCAAACTTACTCACCATGACTGTTTTTAAACTCTGTATTTCTTTTAAACTTTTAAATTTTGAATTTGAGTGTGTTTTTAAATCTGTTCTGTGCGGCGTCCTTGGGTGACCTGAAAGACGCCTTTAAATGAAATGAATTATTATTATTATTATTTACACACACGTTATCAGACCAACACCAACACACGCGCGCACACACACACACAGACACACACACACACACACACACACACACTCACACACAGTCCTCCTAAACATCTCATTGATTTATGAATTTTCTTAATACAATATGCAGCCTCCCTCCCAAATGCACAACTGGCCATAACAAGCTCAATATATATTTGGATAGGGGAAAAAAAATGCATTCATTCACAAATTCAATCAGAAGATGTTCAAATTCTCCATGTATTTAACTGGAAAAAAGCCAAGGTGCGGCGGGCTTCCCGAAGAGCCATCCTGAGCAATCATAGATTGGCAGTGACATTACAGTAGCCTCACCTAATTGGTCAATCATTTTTTATTTTATTCTTTTTTCACCAAGGGATTCTAACTGGCCGAGCCTCCTCGCAGACATACAGAGGGTGTTGTTGCCTGGTTACCTGAGCCGTGCCGGCAACCCGATCCATTCTGCGCATGTACACAACGTGTCCACATCCGCTCGTCTGCTGGACAACCTATTTTACGGCAGCAACACATCAGCCAACTGGACATCCTCCACTACACATCATTATTCTCTGTTTATTGCCTCTGTGAGTTCACTGTCTTTCATAATATGCATGTGTCTTTGATTTAATTGAAAATAAATAACTTAGTAAATAAAGAAATAACTAAACAAATAAAAAGAATAAATCTGAATAAATAATGGGGGTGATTTGAATTGTGGAGACGATGATAATACTCCCAATGAAGATAATCTCAAGAAACTATATTTATGTTTGTTTGTGTGCTGAATCATTAAACTCACATTAACTGAGGGATTCTACAAAACTTCCATAATGACTTTTCAACATAAATTCAACAACGCCTACCTTCTTAAACACAAGTCCTGGAATAATAAACCATGATTTGATTTGATTTGATTTGATCTTGTGAAAACATCATGAATCAAAACCTCGTATTTCTGTGCAACAATATTTCTCTCATTCATGCAAATAAAAAGCAACCATACATCCTCCTGAATTGGAAGCTTCTATATGTCTACAAAAATGTAGTAAAATCAGTTTAAACCTTATTTTTAGATTTGATATTTGAAAATTATATTACAGTTGTGGCTTTTTAGGCATTAATGCAAAGTACACAATTGAAAACGTACAAAACACTTTCTTGTCTTTTGTTCTAAATTGCACAATGACATTGTGTCAACTCACATTATCTGTGATAACACATGGATATATATATGAATATCTTTGGTCATTTTAAAATACCTTAAAAATTAGAAATATAAGGAAAACAAGAAAATTATTAAATATTTAAAACAATTCCTTTTTGAAAAACACAAACTAAAGTACTATATTTTTTGTCTTTTTTTATCCTTCTTGAAGTTCTTTAATTTAAATTCATCATAAAAATTTAATTTATAGAAAGAAGAAATGGATTTGAATCAACACAAATTGAAGTACTATTTTTTTATTTCAAATGTTAATCACATTACAAATACTAATATCAACATCTTTCAAATTTGCTAAAGAATTATTTAATTCATCCAGTGTCTTGTAAATCTCTTTATTTACGTTTAAATACTTAAACAAGACACAATTTACAATATTCTGATTTACACAATGTTTAAACAACTTTTTTTTTCCATATTTCAAAATAAATTGTACCTTCAACACTGCATAGACTGACCTATTGTACCTCCTAATTTCTAACATCTTATGTCACAGTGTCTTCAAGACCAACCAAAATCAGACAACTTCTGAATTTTTTTTTTTTTTCAATCTCACAAAGTGAACATAAACTAATGTTATGAGCTGATTATTATCATCACATCACATTATTAACACTCAGTACCTTTGAAACTTTAAACTAAAACACTACAAATACTTGCCATTTTTTACAACATCTGCAGTCGCCTCGAGGACCTCAATTTTTTATTTTGTATCAGCCAATTCTTTCTTCAAGGCCTCCAAATCAAAAGCCATTTTTTGCCTTTCGGCCTCCGTATGTTGTGTAAGATGTAACTCTAAGTCATATATTAGATGAAAAAAAGAATGCAACATCAAAGAGTTATCTCTGACATGTTTTGGGATGTGTAATATAATACGCAGTTAATAATATCTAAAAAAAAAAAAAAAAAAAAAAAAAAAAAAAAAAAAAAAAAGAAAGAAAAGAAAAGAAAAAATAATTATTTGGCCACTAAGAAAACCTTTTGTGTTGCTAGGTAAAACAAAAAAAAAGAAAATTGACACAATGGGGAATAAAAATAAAATGTAACCACTCCTATTAGTACAGCAGCAATACAGTCAGGGAACACTAAATGCACCACTTACGTGTAGCATATAAACCAGAATGTGCATTATAATTTAACGCAAGCCACATTCATGATCATCAATTTACACAGTATTAAAACATACTTATGACTGTTGTATTACATTTATGACAGGGTAGGACTGCTAAATTCTGCTGAACTAAATACACTGTAATTCTAAATTGGTAGACTTAGCGCTGCACAATATCTGTAATGACATCAAGCTTTTTATGTCACAAAAGTTTTTTTAAATAAAACTAATATATGTTCCAATCCATAACATGATAAATGTTAATATTAAGGAAACCCGTGAATAAAGACAGGCTGATAGATGAGAGGGTGGCATGGGGAAAACACAGTGGAGCTTTTCCAAAAATTGCTGAGAAGAGGATCATTCCCAGTTACAAAACTTCCTCTAAAGCTTCTGCATGACCCTGAGCAAAAAAGGAGCAACTTCATGTGAGCAAAGGAGACGTTAGATGGATGAATGTCAGGATGAATGAAGCTCTCTCTGTCCAGTTTTTACTTCATATATGCATTGTCATGTGTAATTTGATGCCTGTGTTGTGTGGTGACTCTTTTGGAAGAATTTACCGAGTCTGATTTGTAAATAATCAACGAATTTCAATGTTGATGATGCATAGTAACGTTCCTAGAACGGAGTCACGTCCTGCATTTGTACTGTATACGAGAATGTGTGTGTGAAGTGCTGCGCCCATTGTCTTTCTGCAGTCTCAAAAATGTGTTTCCATTATTCTTTGTGAGATGTGAGCCTGATTTGAGGCTTGTATTGTTACTAAACTTTACAAATACTGTACCATGCCTTGTTTGTACTGTACAATAGGCATCAGTAGCTGAATATATTTCTCCTCTTCTTCCAGATTCAGTTTTTTGTCATGAAGAGGAGGAAACATCCTGCAGTGGCTTTTATGCAATAAGAGAGTCAAGCTGTGAGATGCTGGATGTTGGTGCCGTCAAATACCTTATTTTCTTTACCAGAAAAGAGAAAAAAAATCTCATAAATGCTGATGTTGTTATGTTTGTCAGTTGAATCCTTACCTTCTAAGTATTCTAAATTGAACTATTTTAGTGGCCCCCACACAGCTCAAAGACAGAGCATACTGTATTTTCCTGTCACCTATGCAACTGTAAGGCTTTATCACCAGAAAGAGATTTCTTGAGTCATGTTTCCACATCTTGGGCAGAATGAGAATGTTCCTTGTGCGTTTTTAGACTGTTCATTTCAAAGTAATATTTATGGGACATTTAGAAGTCACAAAAGCAGTAAACATACACCCCATGCCTATGCTGACTTAAAGCCAAGGATAGTCAAAACAAGACAAGCAACTCTAACAAATGTACAATCTTCTGATCAAGAGGAAGATGATGGCAGTGACATTTCTTCTGTATCCTCTTTACCAAATTTAAACACACAGCCCAGAGAACTCTCTGGTTTAATGGAACAACAACTTGGAGCTGCTCTATTAGAATATTTAGTCCATGTCCCTGGAACATCAGTTGACAAGTTTTTACAAGAACTACACCATTTACTCAGCTCCAACTAGCACAATATCTAAAAGTTTGGTAGGCAACATGCTTCAGAGCAACAACATCCAAATAGACACAGCCATTATTGCAGATATTGCCACAGCAGTTTGCTCAGCTACCCCTGTGCACAAGGCTCTGGAAAAAGGTGGACCTTTAAGGACTTCACATTGATGTAGATATTATCATATCAAAAATTTGGGGTTGTCGAACCTGTTTGGAATGCGAAAGAGAAGCATACATTTCATTTTGTGCCAATTTAGAAGTCTCTTCAGCAAATTTTGAGGAGCCAATCTATAGTTAAGGAGGCTTTAAAAAAATATTGTGGAGCACAGCATACACAACCTGATGAGTTTCATGAGTACACGGCCCACCAAGTTAGTTCTCATTTTTCAAAAGAACAGCTTTTTGAATAATAATGAGTTAAGAATATCTCTCGGCCTTTATGTTGATGGATTTGAGACATGTGGGACCTTAAAATCCAAGAGGATCAAGGAGTGTACATCCCATTGTTGGGAAAATCTTTGAAAGGTACAGTTCAGACTGTGGTAGCAGACAACCTGGGAGCTCACAGCCTAGCTGGATTTCAGGAAAGCTTTTCTGGAGTCTACTACAGCTGGCAGTGCACAGCAAAAAGTTGTGATGTTCAACACTATTGTGTTTCATCAGGTGTGTTTGGCCCAAGAACAAAGGAGCAGCATGAGTCTCATGTAAAGTCTGCACAGGAGACAGGCAAAAGTGTTTTTGGGGTTAAAAGAGGGTTTATCTTATCAGAACATTTGAGTTTTTTCATGTAGTTGGTGGCTACCCACCGGATCTGGTTCTGACCTTTTTGAAGGGATTGTACCAGTAGAGCTTACTCACTGCCTTGCACACTTTATATCTAAGTGTTTCTTCAGATTAGATGATCTTAACACAGCCATACAAACCTTTCCTTTCAAATGGACAGACAAAACTAACAAGCCAAATCCAGTACCAAAAAGCTTTGAAAGTCATGAATCCATCGGCAGAAATGCTCATGAAAACCAGGCTTTGTTGAGGTGGCTTCCATTTTTGATAAGGCACTATGTACCTAGAGTGAGCCAGCCTGGCCTGTGCTCATGGATTTCAAAGAAAGAAATTGTGGAATGTCGCACCCAAACATCCTGATCGGTCCATTGGGTACCTTGAAAGTAAAATTGTTGAGCATAGGCAGAGGCATCAAGAGCAGTTCCCTGGCATCAAACTTCTGCCGAAGCACCACAATGTGGAACACTACCCTCTCATGATCCGTGCTTTTGGTCCTCTTGTCTGTCATTGGACTATGTGCTTTGAAGCAAAGCACAGTTTTTTAACCTTTTAAGCGCCAAAGTCGCAAAATTGCAACAAGCAACATTGCTGAATAAAACAGGCTGTCTCTATAAATGTGGGGCTGAATCTTGTTACTACTTTTCACCAGGAGATGGCGGACATGTGTGCCTGTAATCTGAGCAGCATTTGTGGGCGTGGTTATATCCAAAGGTTTAGAGTAAAAAGAGTTTGTAAAACATTCTCCAGCACGGAGACCCTGCAGCACATCAGTGATAGTGATGTGGAGCGCAGCGAGAAACGAGCAGAGTGAAAGAGTGTTTTTTTAATTTACCCACAATGCTGAGAGGTCTGTTTACCCTCAACAAAGTACCCGGACTCTGATTTCAAGGAGGAAGACATGCAGTTGTTCAGTGAAGCAGAAACTGACTCTAGTAGTGACGGCGAGTCTGCGCATCATAGTTCACAATCAGCACACTGTACAGTGGATGTTCACCTCAGCGTGGCCGGGGTGGAAGCATCCTGCAAACACCAAACCAAGTGAGGTACGGAAGGCTCATAACACAGATATGGGTGAATGTAGTGGGGATGAAAACAACTGTGTATGTCGTGGCAGACGCGGGAGAAGTCGCGGGAAAAAACACACCACTCATGGCGGTGGAGGTGGTCTTTGAAAATAACAATAATAATAATTATTATTATTATTATTATAATAATTTAAAAATACATATCATCGGGGGCGCGGATGGCCGAGTGGATATGGCTGCGCACCATGAGGCTTGCCCTCGAGCGGGCGGCCCAGGTTCGAATCCGACCTGTGGCCCATTTCCCGCATGTCACTCCCCACTCTCTCTCCCCTTTCCGACACTATCCACTATTCTTCTCTATCAAATAAAGGCACAAAAGGCCAAAAAAATAACTTAAAAAAAAACAACAAAAAAAATACATATTATTATAATGATACATTTTATTTATAAAGCGCTTTTCTGGACACACGCTTCACAGAGGATAAAAACAACAAGTATAATAGCACAATAGTTATAATAATAATAAAAATAATGACAAGAACAAGAATAAAAGTAAAAATAATACAAAACCCAGAACCAGTGAAGTTGACACTTTTTGTAAATTGTAAATAAAAACAGAATTCAATGATTTTCAAATCCCTTTCAAGCTATATTCAATGGGATACACAGCAAAGACAAGACACTTGATGTTTGAACTGGTAAACTTTGTTATTTTCTGCAAATATTAGCTCATTTGGAATCTGATGCCTGCAACATGTTTCAGAAAAGCTGACAAGTGTCAAAAAAGACTGAGAAAGTTTAGGAACGCTCATCAAACACTTATTTGGAACATCCCACAGGTGAACAGGCTCATTGGGAACAGGCGGGTGCCATGATTGGGTATAAAAGCAGCTTCCCTGAAATGCTCAGTCATTCACAAACAAGGATGGAGCGAGGGTCACCACTTTGTGAACAAATTGTCCAACAGTTTAAGAACAACATTTCTCAACAAGCTATTGCAAGGAATTTAGGGATTTCATCATCTACTTTCCGTAATATCATCAAAAGGTTCAGAGAATCTGGAGAAATCTCTGCATATAAGCAGCAGGGCCCAAAACCAACATTGAATGCCCGTGACCTTTGACCCCTCAGGCAGTACTGCATCAAAAACTGACATCTCTGTGTAAAGGATATCACCACATGGGCTCAGGAACACTTCAGAAAACCACTGTCAGTAACTACAGTTCACTGTTACATCTGTAAGTGCAAGTTAAAACTCTACTATGCAAAGACAAAGACAGTTATCAACAACACCCAGAAACGCTGTCGGCTTCACTGGGCCTGAGCTCATCTAAGATAGAGAAGTGTTCTGTGGTCTGGTGAGTCCACATGTCAAATTGTTTTTGGAAAATGTGGTCGTCGTGTCCTCCAGACCAAAGGTGAAAAGAACCATCCGGACTGTTATAGGCGCAAAGTTCAAAAGCAGCATCTGTGATGGTACAGGGGTGTATTAGTGCCCAAGGCATCATGGATAACTTACACCTCTGTGAAGGCACCATTAATGCTGAAAGGTACACACAGGTTTTGGGGCAGCATATGTTGCCATCCAAGCAACGTCTTTTTCATGGACGCCCCTGAATATTTCAGCAAGACAATGCCAAGACACATTCTGCACGTGTTACAACAGTGTGGCTTCATAGTAAAAGAGTGCAGGTACTAGACTGGCCTGCCTGTAGTCCAGACCTGTCCCCCATTGAAAATGTGTGGCGTAAAAAGCGTAAAATACAACAACAGAGACCCAGGACTGTTGAACAACTTAAGCTGTACATCGAGCAAGAATGGGAAAGAATTCCAGCTGAAAAGCTTCAAAAATTGGTCTCCTCAGTTCCCAAACATTTAATGAGTGTTGTTAAAAGGAAAGATGATGTAACACAGTGGTAAAATCCCTGTGCCAACTTTTTTGCAATGTGTTGCTGCCATTAAATTCTAAGTTGATGATTATTTGCAAAAGAAAATAAAGTTTCTCAGTTTGAATGTTAAGTATCTTGTCTTTGCAGTGTATTCAATTGAATATAAGTTGAAAAGGATTTTCAAATCATTGTATTCTGTTTTTATTTATGATTTACACAACATGCCAACATGTATCTTCTGAGCATATGAGGCTTTGGCCCTCTTAATTCCAGCGTTCAGCTCTCTCCTAGCCGCTCTGAGTGCCGTTCTGTCACCAGACTTAAACGCAGCATCCCTGGCTCTCAGCAGAGACCGAACCTCTACATTTAACTAGGGTTTCTGGTTGGGAAAGTCTGTTATGGTCTTGGTGCTGGTGACATCCTCTGTGCACTTACTGATGTAACTGAGGACAGAAGATGTATATTCCTCTAGGTTCACCTCTCCCTCTTCAGCAGCTGCCTCTCTGAAGACCTGCCAGTCTGTGCACTGAAAACAGTCCTGCAGTGCTAGGACAGCATCACTGGGCCACACCGTAATGGTCTTTCGTGTTGGTGTGTGGCGTCTGAGCAGAGGACAGTAAGCAGGGATCAGCACGATGGAAATGTGGTCGGAGAAGCCCAGGTGGGGGTGGGGGACAGCTTTATATGCGTCACGTTTGTTTGTGTAAACACGGTCCAGCGTGTTATTTACCCGTGTTGGTATGGTGACATCCTGGTAGAATTTGGGCAGAGTGTCTGTCAGGTTTACGTGGTTGAAATCCCCCGTAACCACGTAAAACGCCTCTGGGTGCTTGTGCTGGAGCGAGCTGATGTTGTTATGAAGCTCCGTTAGCGCTTCGTTAGCTTTAGCATCCGGCGGGATGTAAACAGCCATAACAAACACCGCTGTAAACTCACGAGGCAGATAGTGTGGCCGGCACTTCATAGTCATATGCGCTATCGCCTCAGAGCAGTGGCTGTTCACCTGCGTACAGTTTGTGCACCAAAGTTTATTCACGTAGACGCATAGTCCACCCCCCGCGGCTCTTCCCAGACTGCTGGTTGCGGTCCGCCCGGAAAAGAAGCCAGCCGTCGATCTGGAAGGCTTGATCTGGCATGCTGTCATTTAGCCAGGTTCCCATCAGACAGAGTACTGCACAGTTCCTCATCTCCATGGAAACCCCCAGTCTCAAAAGAAGCAAGTCCATCTTTTTGTCAAGGGAACGCACATTGGACAAAAACAGGGAGGGAATCGGTGGTCTCCCGGCGTTAGCCTTTAGCCTGGCTAGCAGCCCACCCCGTTTACCTCTCTTCTGCCTCTGTGCACACCGCTTCCTCTTACCCCCTGCCCGGAGAACACTCTCACGCCAGACTGAATCTGATGTCCTCAGGAGGTGCAGTCTGCCCAGCAAGGCCCTGAGACTGTTGACGGCTGTTGTTGTTTTTGTTGCTGCTGTAGTTGTCGTCGTTGCAGTTGATGTGTATTCAGCCGAACCATCCCTTATTTTAATGAGTTCGGTTCGGCTATATCTTTTACGCTCGTTTACACAAGCAAAAGTGCCAAGGCTGGCCTCAGGACCAGCCAAAAAAGTACTTGAAGGGGGCTTGTCCCCTCGAGCAAAAGAAGCCGCTGCACTCCTGCGCGCCGCCATCTTGGAAAAAAAAAAAAAAGCCACATCAGCTCGATTTTATAGACACAAACAACTCCCATGCTCGTGTCCACAACAACAACAACAGCTCGCAGTAGCTGCATATAAAGCACCGTGGAAAAAAAACAGTTTCAAGCATAAACTAAAAATGATATTGTGTAAATACAGCTCTATATAACATACATGGTCTCAAAACTTCTCTCCAATTGTATTATTTACTGTAGTCGTGAATTAATAAAACTATGTTACCAACACTGACTTGCGTTAGCTGCCATGCTAATAACAGGCTATGAGGCTAGGTAGGCCTCTACAGTAAAGCAGCATGAAATACTGAAACTTTCAGCTCTCACCTTAGTTGGGTCACAGATAGTTAGAACTGATCCAGGCTTCAGCTTCAGATTCTTTGTAAATCCTGCTTTGAACTGCCCCTCTTTGTAAAAGCAGTGTGTCATGAAGTGGTGAGTAAACACAACATTTTAGGGGTTGTAGGTATAAAAGGGTAAATAAAATGAATCTACTGTTCCTTCAAAGTGTCTGGTGAAGAGGGAGGTAAAAAAAGACTCCTGTGCTGCTCCATGCAGCCAACAACAGTGCAGAGGCCATGCTTCACTCCTACCTGTGTGGTATCGGGCGAGTTTGAAACTCGCCTGTTGGAGCAGACATTTTCAGAAAAGTGGAGCTAGCAGGAGAGGGAGAGGATAGAATGTTCTCCCTTTTTTGGGGGGGGGTTGTAAACAGGCTCGGGATGCACATTATTATGATAAAACCATTCCAAAATGAATTCTTCATAATATGGGCCCTTTAAAAGTAACAAAACTGTGAATCCTGAGTTCCATTAAAACAAAATTCTTAGTAAATTAATCGGAATAATCGGGGAAAAAAATGAGTTACTGTAATGGTCATACTTTTCATGTAAATATTACTTAAAAAAAAAAAAGGGAAAAGAAAAGGAAATTAATTTATTGGAAGAAATGTACTTTAAAAAATTAAGTTATATTTACACTGCCATTGAAAGGCTTTTTACAGTGCTGAAGCTATTTTGGCTTCACTTTTGAAGACGATGTGGAAATGTTTTTCTGCAGTCAATGGTGCAGAGCAAAAACTGATCTATTTGCAGTTAGTCGTAATGAATTTGAGCAATATTTAAAGTGTTTCTTCATAACAATCAAGAATTGATGTTCACTTCTAATTGTTTTGATGATTTTAAATAGCTAACTGAGGTTCTATCGATAAAACTAGAAAGAACTGCAGATGAGAGAAATGTTTAGGAGGCTCTGATTTGTTGGATCACCATGTTTGTAAAGCTTGAGAATAAGAGGTGTTGTGAATAAGAAGTGTTAGACTAAGGGCGTTTTCACACCTGAAAGTCCGGACCTTGGTGCAGACCAAAGTCTGTGTTTTGTTACATTGTTTACATTTGGTAAAGTCTGGTACGGGTTCACACAGTCATTACTGCAAACGGACTAACAGACTCGAGCGTCAAACCTACATGATGTCATCAACTATGTCTTTGTAGTTTACAGTGATTGGTCATTTGGCCGGCGTGAGTCTGACGTCAGCATATTGATCAGCGCGTGGCTTAAATGTTGTCAACAATGAGTGAAATACTTGTTCCCACCTTCATGTTACCGGTGATTTCATATCACCAGCAGCGACAACTTGAAGAGCTGCACATAAGTCTGATCCGGGGTCGTCTTCTGAGTCTTATATTTAGACGACAACTTTAAGGAGCAGAGAGTATGCTATCACAACACCGACTCTTGAGAGAAGGGAGGTCTTACAAAACTCTTGTAAAGATTAGCTGTCATTAGTGAGGCATAACTTTGTTGAAATTAAATTTCCCGTTCTTAGGAGTCTCCTTTTTCTGGTAGTCCTGTCCTAATTTCCTGTCATTGGTCCAAAGGTCTGAACCTTTCAAAATAAAGCTTTCACACTGGGTATGAACCAGACCGTGGTCCCGTTTGGTCCGGACCGAGCTCATCTCTTTTGGTCGGACCAAGGTCCGACTGTTTGGTCCGGACCAAGGTCTGTGGGAGGTTTCACACCTATCATTTTGGTTCGGATCAAACAAAAAGTCTGAAAGTTCGGACCAAAAGATGTAGGTGTGAAAGCCCCCTAAGAGGCGGGCCAACATTTATGTCCTCTATTATAAATTAAGGCTAGTTTTAATTTTTTCTCGTTTCATGACACCATAGGTGAGTCACGTCTTCACTACCTCTTCCTGCGTTTTATTCTTGTGGTGAAATAGGAAGTGCAGCCCCCAAAATATTTTCTCATTCACAGAATATTTGCCTGGGGTGCTCATCAGGATATAGAAGAGGACAGACAAGCCCACCATGTTGCTTTTGGCCCATGATTCCATCCTCCATCCCATCCCCTCCTCCCCCTCCACCTCCTTCTCCTCCCTTTTATTTCTTTTTATACTGCTGACGGGAGGTGAATGACCATTCATGCCTGATGCTGTTGGATATGGATGTTTAGGTGTGGATCCCTGAGAAAGTCAAGAGGAGCATGGCATCCCCTGGTCAGATCTCCGCCAACTATCCACACACACACACACACACACACACACACATGCACACACACACACACACAAAACCACGTCCATAAACCAGTGGCAACTGCTGTAGGACTGCATAGGAAGCTCAGCTTCCCCTAAAATGTTTAAAAAAAAGTGTGAAATATGTGTTGCTGTGTGTACATTTCATTGATGAAGTATGCGCTAGAACACAATTCATCTTTTGTACAGAATCAGCTTCTTGTCACAGGAAACTGACAAGACTCCCTCGTCATTCATCCTCGCAGTGATTTACACCAGTGATGTGTCATGAGCGAAAGCATTGGCTCTCAGAGTAGATTTTTCATAGTGAATCAGAAGGTCCAGCTCGCAATGAGAGACAGCCAGCTCTCAGGTTTTTCCTTTTGCTGCTTAGCTTGCACAGTGCTAGCACTGAGCTGGTGGCAGGTGAAGGCATAGTTTTTCCACGTCTGGTGAAGGTGATGGAGAAGAGGCTGTGTATGGTGACTACATCTGTTCCTTCTGAGAGAGTCATCTCAAAGACAAAGCTAATACTCACTGAGAGGAGAAATCGGATCAGCCCAACCAAGCTGACACATCTGGTTTTTCTCAATGCCAACCCACACCATACCTTACCATCTTCTACTGCTTATCCAGGGTCAGGTTGTGGGGGCAACAGCCTACACAGGGACTGTCAAAGCTGCATTCCACTTGGCCTGTTGGTACCTGTCTGCTGCCTGTGGGACTGCTGCCTCAGTCCCGTCCATTCTTCAGAAAAATGAGGTGCACTGAAAAATGTATCAGGTGTGGGCGGGGTGAGTGAGCGGAGCAGAGTGCGCATGTGCAGATGAGAGCGTGTTGAGTTCGAAGCCTTTTACAGTGCATGGTTTGGAGGGAAAAGAGAACAGCGCAGTTGCTGGGGCGTGTTTCTGCTAAACGAAAAATGGCTGGGGAAAGTGTGCAGCGAAGCGCAAGTTTAAGACTGAACTGAGGACTTTTTTTAACAGAGTGGAGAGTGAATTTTTCTTTGTTGAACGTTTCGGAAAGCCATTCTATCTCATATGCCAGACATTGTCGGGACATTTCAAAGCTGTCGATATCTGTTATCATTGATACAGGCATTTGTCGCGTGTTATATTTTTGGGGTAGAAAAGTCAGTAAAGGAGAAGAGAGAGAGAGGGAGAGACTGTGACTGTGTGTGTCTGTATGTCAGTGGCGATTGCTCTAAGACTGCAAGGGAAGCTCAGCTTCCCCAAAAATGTAAATTCATTAAAAGAAAACGTGGTGAAATATGTACCACTGCGTGTATATTTCATTTACTAAATATGCACCATGACGCCTTCATCTTTGACGCCACATGCGGCTTGTGAGCCGCGGGTTGGCCACCCCTGCTCTTTACTGTTGTCCTGTATACGGCTCCTACAGCTATATTGCCATCTACAGGCCTGACATGCATACTACAGCATTTTCAGTCCCTCAGCGCATCTGGGTAGATGCTGATTTTTTCATTGCGTTTTCATGCGTTTCATGGTGAAATGCTGTGAAACACTCATGTAAACGGGGCCTAAGTCTCATCTATCCAGAAAACTTTCTTCTGGAAGGATTGAGGCTTACTCAAGTACAATTTGCAAACTCTGGTCTGTTATTTTTATGTCTCTTAGTCAGCAGTGGGGTTCTCCATGGTCTACTGCCAAGCGCTTCTTCTCATTCAGATGACAAAGTATGGTCCGAGCTGACTCTTCTGCACCCTCATAATTTTTAGATTATAAGCTGCCATTTCTCTGCCATTTCTGTCATTTCATATAAGCTAACATTTCTTGCATGCTTTAAATACATACCAATTTGGCCTGGGCAATATATCATTTGAACATCGCCATCGCAATGTGTGCATGTGCGATAGTCACATCACAGGACGTGCGATATTTTTAATTTTTTTTTAACAAACTTTTGTTTTGCTTCATAAAAGCAGCAAGCTGCTCCATGCTCCCCCCCCTAAAAGTGTGCTAAAAACGTCAGATTTTACCACTGAACACGACTGTAGAGCAGTCGGTTTCTCGTTCTGATCTTTTATTAAACTTCTGATTTCCAAACAAAAGCCGGGCAAGGTCGTCGAAAATGTTCACTAAAGAGAAACAATAGAACAGTTGAAGGAGAAAAGAGGCTGGAAAAAAAAAACCTCAGACGAGACCGCTGGAGTTAGCTGAGGTATGATGCAGATAATAATTCACAACGTAACTTCTCAGCGATTTCTTTTAGACTGTATAGTCTCGATAGCTTTAACTACAAACTTAATGTGATCAGACTTGAGGGCTGTGGGTAAGAAAACACGCGAGACAAGTCCTGTGTAGCGCGCCAATCATCAATGTAGAAAAAACGCACATCACCCTGAGCAACCATAAAGAGGCAGTGCAAGACATGAAACATGAACTTCATTAAAGAACTCTGATAAGATTTAAATGAATAATTTGGTGAAACTGAAAATAAGTAAGTTAAAGTCCCATCTTACAGTAAAGTTTGTTTGAAGGAATGAATTTGTTCTCATAAATAAATCAGGAGATCTGCTTATTAATAGTATTAGAACACGGTTAAAGAGTAGAACATAAAGACACATGTGTAATAATATTCTACACATGGGCCCATTAAAGTTCCTTTGAGATAAAGAACTTCATGAATAAGAAAATGGTTTTTAATGGATTTCTTTTGCATCAAAACTATTTCTTTGCCTAATTTTGAAAGTAAAATGTTCATTTTTCTAATCAAAAGTCACGTTCCTGGGCCAGTGGTTGAAGTAGTGGGACCAGTACATTTGACTTTCTGCTGGCCCTCAAATTGACCTTAATGTCAACCCCTGATATTCACAGCTGACTATCTTTTAATTCTGCTTGATTCTTCTCTCATGCATCAGATTGGTGCTTTTGAATGCAAAATATTCAAAATTTTCTTCCAGGGGAGCGTGCCCCCGGAGCCCTCGGGAGGGGTTTTGTACTTCTCACCTTTTTCACCCCTGACCTGTTTTCATGCCTGTATATACAGCAATCTTCATCATTCACAGATGAACCCCCTTGGCCTGGATTAAAAGGTATTTTATGAATATATGAATACAATTGTGTCATTGTGAGTCAACCAAATTCTTCCCAAACAGAGCTATTCAAGTCATCTGGTGAATTTATTTATTTTTTTTTAATATCGCAATATATATGTAAGTTTTTTCCAATATCGTCCAGCCCTAATACCAATACATTTAGGCCCTGTTTACACAAAGCTTAACAAATTGTCACTTAAAATGCAAAAATGCAGAGAAAAAAATCTGGGTTTACGTGGAAATGCTGAAGGACTGAAAACACTGTTGCATGCAAGCCAGGCCTGAAGATGGTGATACAACTGTAGGAGCTACACAACAAGGGTCTAGAGGTCAAAGAAGAGGTGAGCTGATGGTCTGGTGTTTATATTGGATTGTCCATTGATTTTGAAAATGGTGCAATAGATGCACATTTTCTTGAAAGGCAGTCTGCAGACTCAGCAGCACAAGCAAAAACAGCAGTTCACTATTGTTACTAGTGTCATTGTTGTCCTGGTTTAAAAATGGTAAATCCATAATGAAGGTGCAACACGCAAGTGTAAAGGGGGGTCAGCGTTTCCACAGAAAACTCTGGCTTACCTTTTACACAGTAACAGTGAAACAGTGTTTCAGAAAAGATCTACTCTAGAGGCCATTTTCAAAAGTTTCAATTTTAGGTAAATCAAAACACTGTTTCCATGTAAGCAACAGTCTGAAGCATAGGAAGGGGATGAAAATTGTTGTCAATGACTTGTCTGGTAGGCTACTGTGTAACCAGCCATGTTATAGGCTCTATTTTGAAAAAAAAAATGCATTTATTGAATTAAAAGTTTTAAAAAAAACCTGGTAACATCTTTCTGTGTAAATATTCCATGTTGCAATGTAGATACCTGCTGCTTATAGAAGAGTGCAGCCAGTATGTGTATTTATTTCTCTTTTAAATGTAGTGGGTGTGGTTCATATTCTGTTGCTGGTTACGTCTGGTTACGCATCCCCCAATGTCTACATTGAAAATCTTCTGTTTGTTTGTGTTGGTATTGCTTGATGTCATAGTAAGATAATTTAAATGTTTTTGCATCCCACTCTATGGGGTTTGGTGGTGTTTTGATCTGGGGTGAATCAGGTGGTAAACAGTGTTTTTCCACTGTGGTACTTTATCCAGAAAAAAATAAGGTCTGCCATAATGTTGCGAATAATCCCAAATTATACAGCAAAACTGTAAGTGCACAACTTGAGAGAATTGGTCCAAGCTGAATCAGGAAGTCAGCCAGAGTTTACAGTCAGGGTAATGCTTTTAGACAATGTGCTGTTAACAGTGAGGACAGTAATTTTCTTCTTTTAAATTTTATTTTCCAAAAAAAATGGGTTCGGCAAAGAGGTTTACAACATTTTTTTATCTGACTCCTGGGCTTTCATGCTGCACTAATTATTTAACAAGTATTGATTGGTGTTGGATGTCTTTTTTGGATGCAAATTTGTTCTTTTAGAAACAGAATCATCGAACCTCACAACTTCAGAGAGAAGTATGACTGTTGCCACTGCGGCTGTTAGGATTCTCAGAAAGCCCTCAGAGGTTCTCTGAAGTGTATCAGCACCTCGCTCGGCCTCCCTGCTGTCCGTGCCCCTCCATGGGTGTCTGCTTGACCTGGTGCCACTGGGCTGTCAGAGCCACACATGAGGGACCTGCTCATTTATCATCCTCCTGCAGACAGTGGGGCTGGTGACTAAACCAAGGTAATGAGCTGCTCCCGCCCGTGCGAGGGGCTTCTCTCCAGAGATCCAACTAGCATGTGCAGGATCCAAAACCACAAGAACCCCAACAAAACCCCACACAGAACCACCCCCAAGTGGCTCCACGCAGACAAGACCAGCAATCAGCGTGATGGATTTCAGCCCTGACACACTTTTCCCCAGGCGACCCAATTAGGAAAATACTCTTATGGGGTTTTGTTTTTCCTTTTTTTCAACAAAGTTAAGCTTTTATGGTGTAGAAGTACACCATAAAAACTTCAGTGTATTGAATTGTCAGCCTGAAGATGGACTGACTCTAAGACGGAAATTTTGTTTCATTTTGGTTAAGTATGAGGAGTTGGGGAAATCCCTTTGCACAAAAGGAAAGTGAGAAACCAGATCTTAGAGCTCTTGCTGTGGACATTTAGAAACTGAAGACAGCCCAGCATAATAAGCTTGAAAACTTGCAGACAGATCAACACATGATTCTGAAAAATGACTTTGTTGTGCCATCCAGCTGGAGATTTCCACCCTTAATCACTAATCATAAGAAAACATGTCATAAGAAGCCTTCATAACTGAGGCAAAAACCTTTCACACTCTCTAATCCATACGTCAGCCCAAGACTGGGTGACGGATGAGTCCCAATATCTCCCATGAGGAGAGCTTTCATTAGTAAATGGTGATCACTCTCCCCAAGTGTTTTTGAGACTGCAATTTTCTCCAAGTGAGATGTTTTGGCAAGTCCTCCTCTGAGGCCCCCGTCTGAGAACAATCATCCGCAATGTGTTTGTCAGTTATTTGAAAAATTGACAACAGTCTCAAATTGCACCAATTATTCACATCTCAGGCTCCTGGCTCCTGGCGCAGCTGGATTCAGAGAGCAAGGCATGATTGCATTTCTTTCAGTGCCAGTCTGAGAAGTGGAAGGAGCGACATAAGCCCCAGTTGACTCCACGCTTCAAAAACAGACCTGACCATCACTGTTCTAAATTACCCTGGGAGACTGTTGCTTTGACAGAGCAAAAATGCAGGCAAGTTGAGATCTACAGTTTGAGAATTTCTTTCTAGTTAGTGCGTCAGATGCCTGGTGCTCCCAGCCCAACGTGACCTAAATTATCTAACCACACTCTTCTCCTCTGTTGTTCCCAATTGATGGTATGAATTGCCCAACTCCATACAATTTGCAGAGTCCCTCTCGACTCTTAAAAGACTCCTGAAGACTCAACTGTTCAGGGTAAAGTTGGACATTTGATCTGACTCCTCTGATTTTTGTCCCTTAATTTCTGGCTGCATTATGATAAAAAAATTTGATAAAATTTAGAGCACTTCTTCTTGCTCTAGGTGGCCAATCACATTGCAGCACTTTGTCACACTTATAAAGGGTTTTCCCTGAGTCTTGGTCGTTGCTTGTGTTGAACGTCGCTCTGGACAAAAGTGTCTATGAAATGAAATTATAGAACTGTAGAATCTAGAAGTTTAATAATACTGTGTGCTTTTTGAATCTTCATGAGCACCATCTACTTGAAAATAGGATTTTAAAAAATGCAGTTTAGTCAGGTCTAAATAAACATAGCCTTGTTTAAACTACAATTCAAATACAGCAAAGTTAGATTGCTATTTGAGAACGTAATAAAAAAATTCTTGTGTTTTTCAATAAAAACCAGTTGTGTTCGACAATGGACCTCATTCACCAATAAATGCAAAGCAATGCTCATACACCTGCGTAAAAAAGAAAATATGTAAAATCACCATCATGACACTTATTCATGACACGTGCGTACCAGTCATTTTTATTTGCATCCGTGCATGTCGGTGAATCAGAATCATTCTAAATTGTGGGGCATTCCCACAACCTAAAATCAGTATAAACCGTGCCCCAATTCATCGAGATAAGTGCATCTGTTTAGAGGCTCAGGAGGAGGAGCCATCAACCTCTACATCCCTAATGGCAGCGTCAACCACACAGTTTGTTCTCCCTCACAGGGTATCTCATTGGCTGACGCTTAATAGTTGAAGTTAAATTGGTCGTTGGTTGATCAAAAGTTTTAGAGCACAGCCTTTGAAGACAACATGTGGGTTGGAGGTGATTTTTCTGTCAGCTATTCGCATTATAATGACCTCTTGATGGAAAAGGAAGAAAATCTTTCTCTCTTTGAACGTGGTTGGATTGTTGAGCTACATAAACAAGACCTCCCACAACGCAACGCCCTCACTGCTGAGGTTAGACGCAGTAAGACAGACAATTTTGAATTTCTTCAAAGATCTTCAAAAAAGTTAAGTGGTAGACACGAAAACATTTCACCAGCTCTGAGTCTGAGGATCTGATCGGCTGTTTGTCAAGACACAGGACGATCCTCGACCCGAATGAAGGTGGTTACTAGAGCCCAATGACCATCAGATGCCGTCTGATGGTCATTGATGTTCTGATGGCGCCTCAACTAGTCCATCTGTGCTCAGCCTCGTGTACATTTGTGTACATTGGCGTATGCGTGTGTGTGTGTGTGTGTATGTGTGTGTGTGTGTGTGTGGGTGTGACAGAGTGGGGTGGGAGTGGTTGGGTAAAGGGCTTTTGTGGGAATGTTTTTAATTGGATGTAAAGCACTTTGTGCTTCATTTTACTGTATGAAAAGTGTTTGTAGCTCCATTGGGTGGCTGCCTGAGCTAGTCCTGTTGTCTTGGGGCCTGGGTGGGCCCATTGGGCTTGTGGGGCCCTGGGTCCTGCTCCAGACATGCAATCGGGGCGGGTGGGCCCCTACCCCTGGCTCCGGGGGGCCCCTACCCCACAGTGTTGGGGGTCTGCCTCCCGCTGCCCCATCATCTCTCGTTGCCCCTTCCTTGGTTGGCACGTGGCTGTCTCCGGGACGGACTGTCTTGGCTCTGCTCTCTGCTGCGGCTGCTTGTTGCCTAGCGCTGGGGGCCCTCTTGGTGAGTGTCTGGTCCCTACAGGCAGCAGGGCTACACCTGCATGTTCACTCCCTGGCATGATCACTTAGCACAAAATATAACTCAACTAAACTAAACGAATAACCTGCATTCACACCCATGCCCCTGCATGTGTAGATAAGTATATGTGTATACATATGTTCCTTTGCATATAGATTTATAATTGTTATTGCTGTGCTCATTGCTACCCATGATCTCTCCAGTTCATCTCTCCACGGGTGCTCCTAGTGATTGCAGTGTCTGTGACCTCGGGATACCGTTTTTTTGTTTTTTGCAGGATTAGCAGCCGGCTGTTTGGTTCCCTTGTCTGCAGCCAGACCACAATTATGTTGTCGTAATGCTGGATAGGACAAGTGAAAAAAAGAAAGATAAAAAAAAAAAAGGAAAGGTATCACTACAAAATAAAACCAGACAGGACAACCGAGGACCAGACTGAACTAAAAAGTGTGAGCTTAGCATGTATGACAAGACATAACAAACAGGATTTGTAAATCATTGTATCTTGTTTTTATATACATCCAACATGACATCCCAGCTTCATTGGCATTGCTAGCTTGAGAAACTATTGCCAAAACACATTCAGAGCTGAGACTGTTTAGGAATGGTTCAGGAGTCTGTTGGTTTGTTCATTCAGTGCTAATGCTTAAAAAATGGCGGTGCAGATTGTGGCCTCTAGGGAAAGGCACCTGCTCCTCTCTACATATAAACTCAGAAGAATGTAAGCACACTTCCCTTTAATGGAGTCTGAAGGTTGAAAAAGACACCAGCAACAACTCCTGGAGTTTTCACTGGCTCTGTTTTGTGGTTGTGCGCTCTTTGTGCGCTCTTTGTGCAGAGAGGACCTCCTGTTGTTTATGCCTGTGATGAGATGAGGAGGGGGGACTGGACCATCAGGCGCTCCGCTCTGTCCTCACCACTATACATCACTTCAAGAGCTACCCTAAAGGGAGAAACATTTTCCCATCATCCCTCAGTCAGCGAGGCCGTTACTCTGCACATTAATGGACCAAATGAACTGATGACTGGCACAGAGTGCGCTCCATCTCCCTCTCTCCCCCTCACTTTATGACTTTGTCTTTGTATACTTTCTCTCCCTTTTTTCAGCTTGCTCATTTCTCTCTCTCTCTCACTCTCCCTCTCTCTAGACTTTGCTCTCTCATTTTCTCCCCTTCCTGTTTGCTGCAAACTGGCTTATCTATGGATCTATAAATCACGTATAAAGTCACTTTGACGTTCTCCTCTCCTGCTGTGACGGCCTGGGGTGCGGCTTAGCCTCAAGTTGATTTCCGTGCAGAGTGATACCCTGTACGTCAGTCACACACAATTCAGAAACAGCTAGATCTCCAGCCAGCCCTGGACTTTTTTTCTCTTTTCATGAGAGAGAATGGAATTAAGTCAGAGAATAACAGACTTGAGTTTTTTTGGCCAGGCACATTGTTTTCCTTGGCTGCTGTGCTTAAAGTCTGTTGAAATAGGCTTTTTTGCGTGTCTATAAATGGGCTCTTTTCATGAATCCATGGGGGAATGCTTGCTTTTTGAGGGGTTTAAGAGGATACAGGGCCGTGCTCAGTCAGGGGGCCCAGCTTTGTGCTTCACATTTACACACTCCATCATATTGAGGCTAATATGGTATGGCTGCGGCTTGCAGAATATGAATTGTCATGGTATTTATCAAAAATGGCTTGCCAAAGCGCTGCAGACGAGAACAACTGGAGCGGTGATGAGAGAGGTTAGTGAATTGCTTCCTGTCTCTAGGAGCTGATGAGTGAAAGAGAGAAGGGGGCAGCCGGGGAGAAGAGCCAGTGAAGCAATGGAAGAAAGCCTGAAATAAAGGTGCAATTTCTTTTTTTGTAATGTCTAGACAACTGTTGTTCTGAAATTCCTTCAGTTTGTTTAAAACACAGATTAACCATATAACATATTTAGTTAGTTTTATTTGCAGTAGCAGGCAAGAATGTCTCTGAAAACAAGCCATAAAACAGCGCAATTTGAGAGTGTGTACACAGAGCTTCAAATTCTGGAAAGATTTTTACCAATTATTGATAAACAGCTCCACTCAAACGACGCTCAAACCTCTGGCCTATTGTCTAGCTACAACCTTGCTCCCACAAGGAGAGGGAAAAATTAGTGGGATTAACACAAACCAGAACCCAAATAATTCAAAAGAATAATAAAGCAAACATAAAGTTAACCCTATAGGCGCCAGAGTTTTTTCAACAAAGCATCCAATTTTGAAATCAAGATTTTAAAAGCCTTTCTTGAAAGTAGTGTGAGATAAAGGTATACTGTCAATGAGAAAATTGTTCGGTATGACTCAAAGTCTTCAATGGGTGGAGTGTGAATGTCAGTGTCAGTAGCGAGTGTAGGTGTGTGGATGCGATGGATTATGTATGGTGCGTGTTGTCGGTGTAGAGATAAGGTGAAACTAAACAAAGCAATAGCTGCGGTGGAAGCCAGGAGAGAGAGAGCATGGCGTCGCAGGAGGTGGTCCTAAATAACCTCGGTGCACCAGCCACGTGCACCCAATTACTGATTGCCACCTGAAACACAAAGCACACAACCAGTATCCATGCAGGACAGCACAGGACAGGGCCCAAAGGCCCCTCCAAAGGCCCCACGAGGCTGTAACCCCCCCCCCTTAAAGTCAGGGTCCCAAAGGGAACCCTGGCGCTCGTTGTACCAGCCACCTACACAAAGAAAATACATAAACACTCTTTTAACGATATAAATAACTGAAGAAAGGACAAAACCACCTCACTCCATACATGTCCCACTCAGCCCCTCAGTTCCCCACTCCATCCTCAGCAACTAGTAGGCCTTTCTCGAAGCTGAATTTAAGAGGAGAGAGGGAGAGCAAGAGGAAGACTGGACACAGCAGAGGTCAAATTAACACATGATACCTACACTACAGGCAAGGAGCACGTGACAATGCGTCCGCCACCACGTTGTCCCGGCCCTTGATGTGATGAATGTCCAAGCTATAGGACTGTAACCCAACGAATGAGCCGCTGATTTAGACACTGCAAAGAGTTCAAAAGAGTTAAAGGATTGTGATCCGTGAAGACCACCACAGTCCCACTAAAGTGCTGCAAAGCTAGAATCAAAGCGAGCATCTCTTTTTCAATGACAGAGTAGTTAAGCTGATGTCTGTTGAACTTCCGCGAAAAAAACAAACAAAAAAAATGGCTTATACACTCCCAAGTCATCCCTCTGTAGGAGCACAGCACCCGCACTAACATAACTGGCATCAACCTCAATCTTAAAATCTCTATCCCACCAAGGGGCAGCCAGAACAGGGGCATTACAAATGAGAGCTTTTACATTCTCAAACGCAGTCTGACAATCTGAAGACCAAACATACTTAACCTTAATTTTCAACAAGTTGGTGAGAGGAGCAACCACAGTGGAAAAGTTCCTGCAAAAACAGCAATAGGACCCCACAAGTCCCAAAAACCGCATCAGTTCTTTTTTAGTTTGTGGAGGTGCATAACCATCAATCGCCTCGTCTTTTGCACACACAGGGCTAACGTTACCTTGCCCCACAACACGTCCTAGATATGAAACAGTAGCTCTCGCAAATTCACATTTGGCTAATTCACGCGTTTGTCACCCACATCCAATTTATAGAAGTCAGCTATTTTAACCAACTGTTCGCGTGTGCAGACATCTAACACTTTTTCCGATGGCTTATTTATAAACGCATTAACAATTGTATCCATTTTAACACCACATAACCGCAATCACCATTGAAGACCACAAGGGATGTCAGTGAGTCAGACCCACCCGTGCACACCGGAGGAACGGGCAGCCTCCACGTGGAGTTTCCCCGCAAACTACCTACCTACCAAGAAATCTAGCTACCTCACTCCCCCCTAGTCTTCATGTGGCGTGGCGGTGGGTTTTTATGCACCTACCGACCGCTGGCTTTAGAGAAGCGACCAGAAAACTGGCAACAACCCCGCAGCCAAGGACAGTCCTCCTGAGCGAAGTAGGGAAAAAGGGAAGGTGAAGCTCTCAGCCGCCGTACCCAAACATTACACCCCCACCGACGAAACCCAAAGGGGTAACATACCCGGGGAAATGCCGACGGTTAGTGCGCTCAGAAACAGATCAACACTCAACTTCCTCGGCTCCAACCTGAAACCACGGCTGTTACAGAGAACGGGCTAGCAAACAGCTACCTGGGCTACACACCACAGAAACACAATACACATGCGCACCAAACTACTCGCATCTCCGGGCGCGCACCAAACTCACCATATAAGGTGATCGACGTCACAGGGAACCCCCACACTTGACGACACACACACAACAGCTAATTACCTGCAGGGAATCCCCACGTGCAGCCGATTATCACCCGGACTGGCACCAGCTGTGCTGCATACAACGCGCTCAATCAATCTGACTTTTGTCATTATCAGAAAACCTCAAAACTTACCAATAGACAAGCCCCCACTTTTGTTACGGTCGGCTCTAGAGCCGCAACAAAGATGGAAATGTGCAGGCAATGTTAAAGTTTGGAAACGCATTAATTAAACCAAAATAGTGAAAAAGGGATGGAGTGTGAATGGATTATGTATGTTGCGTGTTGTCGGTGTAGAGATAAGGTGAAACTAAACAAAGCAATAGCTGCGGTGGAAGCCAGGAGAGAGAGAGCATGGCGTCGCAGGAGGCGGTCCTACTGATTGCCCCTGAAACACAAAGCACACAACCAGTATCCATGCAGGACAGCACAGGACAGGGCCCAAAGGCCCCCCCAAAGGCCCCATGAGACCGTAACAAAATCCAAACTCAAAACACACCTGTTCAGTTCTCTGGTAACCATTCCCAGTTCAATTCCCTCACTATTGTGCTCATGTGCCTGTTGTTTTGATGATGTTTGATTTTATTATTATTTTTTTTTAATTTATTTATGTTGTGTACTCATGCTTTTACTCTTGTTGTTGTAAGTGACCTTGAGTGTCCAGAAAGGCGCTTTTTAAATCAAATGTATTATAATTATTATTGTATTAAACTCAAACCCCTAGAAATAACTGTCACTCAAAAAGCAAGGGCCTATTCCTTGCTGCATTTAATTGAAAATATATTTAAATATATTTAAAATGTCGTACACAGGAGCAAGAGATGGAACTGATATGACAAAAAACCTGGGGCTAGTTAGTTCAAATACACACCCTGTGATCACCAAAATCTGATTTTGATCTGCAAATTCTGAACTTTCTGTTCAGAATTCAGGATCCTAAGCAAATAAAATATGATGAACTGAGCAACATGAGTCTTTGTTTCAGGGTTCAACTTAAACAGAATGATGACTAGAAGTCATGGCTGCACGGCCACTGCACATTACTCTGCTGCTGTTACATGTGTATTTCAAAGGTCACAATATCTGTGCTTTGAAAGACATCACAGCAAAAATGGTCATTTGGCTCCATCTAGTGGCCCAATTCACCCAAGCTAAAAGTTTCAGAGTTATATAAGTTGACAATTGGGGGGAAAAAAGCTAGACAGAGACACATCATTCAAAATAGAACCTTGATCTTATAAATGGTCATTCTTAAAGATGTTTTTTGATTTTTCTGTGCAAATGTTATTAAAAAAAAAAAAAGACAGATGAAAGGGGGAGGAGCTATGTGTCAATGAGAAAAACATTTGATTTTGTGTTGCCAATAGGTGCCTTACTTTGCGTGAATAAATGCCATATTGATGCACTCAGGCTGGGACACTGAACATTTGTGTGTGTTTTGGTCAGGATCTGACTTTGAACAGAAAAGTTATTAGGGTTTTTGTGTTTCCAGGAAATGGTTAACTATGGGTGCTCCTAATAGCCACACCCTTTTGAGTTCAGGAAATTATTTTTATAACTTCATCTTTTATCTGTCTTGTATGCACAGGCCTGATTTCAGGCTGATCAGAGAAAAAACCTGGGACAAGTTGGAAAAAGTATGTGCCCTGCTAGTGTGGAAATTTGAACTTTGACGTGAAATGCAGAACTTTCTTTTGGAATATCCCCATAACAAATAAATCTGGCAGCCTCTGGTGGCCACACCAATTGACTAACGAAAAGTCTTTAAAAAAACTTTTCATCCTTTACATCTCTTGTACACATGAGCCAAAGATGGACTTGATCTGACAAAAAACCTGACAAAAGTGTGTTTTTGTCGCTAGGTTGTGATCAGAAAAATCAAATATTGAACGCAAAATTCTGAACTTCCTCTCCAAATTAGGGCCATGGTCCTGAGGACTTTTTTATAGGTTTTCACATGACGCTTCTTCTGGGAAACATTCATGCTTGTAGGTCAAAGTAGTGCTAAAGTAGCAGTGCTGCAAATTTTTGTCAATAGGGGGTGCTAGCGAGCATTGTAGCTTTCTTAAAGCACCAGATTCATACATTTTACACTTCGAGAGGGTAGGCAAATATTCCTGACTTTTTCATGCATGCTGAGGGGACCAAATTTTACTGTAGGGTCCTCGCCCAAATGGACACAATTTTACACAAAACACAAAAATTGGGCTGGACAAAATTATTGGCACCATTTTAGAATTGTGGATAAATCATTTAATTTCAAGCAGGTGATGCTTGTTTAAACTCAGCTGTGGTGAGTAACAGGTGCTGGTAATATAGAAATCACACCTGACACCAGTTAGAATGTATAAAAGTTGACTAAACCTTTGTGTTGTTGCCTTTGTGTGTCACACCAAGAATGGAGAAGAGAAAGAAGAGCTGAGGAGTGTCTGAGGACTTAAGACGCAAAATTATTGTAAAATATGAACAATCTCAAGGATACAAGACCCTCTCCAGAGATCTTGAAGTTCCTTTGTCTACCGTGCGTAATATAATCAAGAAGTTTATGACCCATTGAACTGTGGCTAATCTCCCTGGATGAGGATGGGAGAGGAAAAACTGACAAATGAATGCAACACAGGACAGCTTGAATGGTAGATAAACATCCTCAGACAACTGCCACACAAATTCAAGCTGTCTTGAAGATCCAGGGAGCAGAAGTTTCAGCTCAGATGTCATTATCTGAGTGAGCAGAAATGCTATGGCAGGAGACCAAGGAGAACCCCACTGCTGACTAAGAGACAAAAAAAAAAGACTGGAGTTTTCAAAAATGTACCTGAGTAAGCCTCAGTCCTTCTGAGAGAAGGTTTTGTGGACAGATGAGACTAAAGTAGAGCTTTTTGGAAAAGTAAGTTATTCTACTGTTTACAGAAAACAGAATGAGGTCTACAAAGAAAAGAACACAGTGTCTACAGTCAAACATGGTGGAGGTTTGTCGCGGGGTTCTCTTCCCGGTTTCAAAAATCAATGTATAAAAACACAGGCGTAGTCGAAAAAATAAAGCTTTGGTGGATTTTAATTGTTTCCGGCCTCCAAGTGCAACAAAACTATTTACAAATGCGCAGAATCACAAAAGAATGCTTCAGAAAAAAAATGACAGCAGTGTGCAGAGTTCCACATTAACTCAGACCACATGCAGCAAAAAAAACCCCACATTCAATCATTACAGAGACAACGACCTGTTACCTGCCCAGTAACCTGGCTCAAACTGCCCAGAACACACAAAATGGCTCCTTTTAAAGGGTATAACCCCTCCCACCTAAACAGAGTGGAATAATTGAACAATAAAACACATATTTCTCTTTATCAGAGACAGTTTTGAATTAATTCCTTCTACTACATTTAGAGAAATAATTTATTTGTTTCAGGACTCTTTTCCTGTTTTAAACAAACAAGCAAATAAAGCACAATAAACAAAAACATAACTTTTATTCAATCACGTGGCCACTTTTGGCCACCGTACGCAGGTATTTAACGTGCGCGCCTCTTGGGCTCTGTTTCCTTCCCAGAAGCGCCTTCAGGCAGGTGAGTAGAGAACAATGGATGTGTATGCGTAAAGTTTCAGGAGCTTTAAGTGTGCACCCTTAAAAGCTCTGGACAGAGAGGGAAAAAGAGAGAGATTGTGGGTGTACCGGGTGAATAAAACACTGTTAGGAGTGGGACTGAATCGATGTGTGTGTGTGTGTGTGGTTCGGCGTGTGTGCACGCACTGCGCGCTGTCTGTTGCCGACCGCGTGCTTTCAGTGACGACGCTTCTTCACAAGGTTCAATGATGTTTTGGGGTTGTTTTGCTGCCTCTGGCACTGGGGGCCTTGATGGTGTGCAAGGACTCAGGAAATCTGGAGATTGTTGTTACAAGAAGGCAACCTTCAAATCTGAGAGACCTGGAGCAGTTTGCTTAAGAAGAGTGGTCCAAAATTCCATCTGAGAGGTGTAAGAAACTTGTTTATGGTGATAGGAAGTGATTGGTTTCAGTTATTTCTTCCGAAGGGTGTGCAACTAAATATTGAGTTGAAGGTAACAACAATTTCTGGCCCATTTTGTGCCTTTGTGTAAAACTGTGTCCATTTTGACTTTTTTTTCCAGCTTTTTGTGTTTATCCAATGCACATCAAGGCAATAAAAACATTCATGCCAAAAGAAATAAGTAATTGCAACAATTTCTGGGAGAAATGGTGTGCTTTTGGGAAAAGCTCCAGGGGTGCCAATACTTTTGTTCATGACTGTATGTGCCTAGAATTTTAATCAAACACAACAAAAGCTTGCAAACACATCAAAATAAACGAACGGAAAGGAATAACCGAAAGCAGAATCACCTAAATCAGAGCAAAAATCCCCCCAAAAACATCAAAATATCACACACTTAAAACACACAGGCCCAAAAGCTTCAAGCAAGGTGCAGTTAAGCTGAGGGAAGCAAACCAGACTCCAACTCAGCAGACTCCGACTCAGCAGAGTCCAGCTCAGCAGACTCCAGCTCAGAAGGACTCCAGCTCAGCAGAGTCCAGCTCAGCAGAGCAAGTTAAATATAGCAGGAACAAAGCAAAGACCCAGTGAGGCAAAGCAGCTAAGACAAGGACGAGCTAAAGTTAAGCGGCTAAGACAAAGACGAGCTAAAGCAAAGCAGCTAAGACTAAGACGAGCTAAAACAAAGCAGCTAAGACAAAGACGAGCTTAAGCAAAGCAGCTAAGACAAAGACGAGCTAAAGCAAAGCAGCTAAGACAAAAACGCGCTACATCAAAGCAGCTAAGATCAAGACGAGCTAAAGCAAAGCGGCTAAGATCAAGACAAGCTAAAGCAAAGCAGCTAAGATCAAGACGAGCTAAAGCAAAGCAGCTAAGACCAATACGAGCTAAAGCAAAGCAGCTAAGACCAATACGAGCTAAAGCAAAGCAGCTAAGACAAGAAGAGCTATAGCAAAGCCGCTAAGACAAAGACGCGCTACATCAAAGCAGCTAAGACGAATACAAGCTAAAGCAAAGCAGCTAAGATCAAGATGAGCTAAAGCAAAGCAGCTAAGACAAATACGAAGCTAAAGCAAAGCAGCTAAGACCAATACGAGCTAAAGCAAAGCAGCTAAGACAAGAAGAGCTATAGCAAAGCCGCTAAGACAAAGACGAGCTAAAGCAAAGCAGCTAAAACAAAGACGAGCTAAAGCAAAGCAGCTAAGACAAAGACGAGCTAAAGCAAAGCAGGTAAGACAAAGACGCGCCACATCAAAGCAGCTAAGACAAAGACGAGCTTAAGCAAAGCAGCTAAGACAAAGACGAGCTAAAGCAAAGCAGCTAAGACAAAGAAGAGCTAAAGCAAAGCGGCTAAGCTCATGACGAGCTAAAGCAAAGCAGCTAAGACAAAGATGAGCTAAAGCAAAGCGGCTAAGACAAAGACGCGCTACATCAAAGCAGCTAAGACAAAGACGAGCTAAAGCAAAGCAGCTTAGACAAATACGAGCTAAAACAAAGCAGCTTAGACAAAGACGAGCTAAAGCAAGGCAAAGCCAAGATGAGGCAAAGCAGGCTCAGGCTGAACAGACTCAAAGCAGTAGTGGGCATAGATGAGTCAAAGCAAAGCAGCTAAAGCTAAATTAAAGCAAAACAGCAGTGTCTCTTTGTGACACTTGTGCTAAGATGTCCTGATCAGCAGCAGATCACATGCAGGAGAGGAGGAGGAAAGATGAGCAACTGCTCAGATTCAGCCAGTCGCAGAAAGGAGTGCAAGCAGGGAAACTGTCCACTACCATGGCAAACAACGCTGCACCGTATGGAGGCTGAGGCAGACACAGAGGGTAAGGCAACCAGGAGGTGAGCAGCATCAAACAGGAGCGTCAACAACAGGGATTCCCACGAGCTGCTGCAGGGGTCCACACGGGACTGCACTGGTGCTGCAGTGGAGCCTGGAAGTAAGGCAACCACAGGAACCATTAGGGCCAAAGAGAGAGAGAGCATCAAGAGAAATCTGCCTGCCTATATAAAGTGCCCTTGTAACTGATTGGCTAATGAGTGCCAGGCAGGGCTGTCACCAAAAAGAGCAGGGATGAGACAGCTCATCCTGCTACATTAAGTTTATTTTGAGGTTTTATTACTGAACAAACTAACATTTATTCCTACATTAACACACACACACACACATATATATAAGAATAAAAAAAATGGAACCCTTGATTACTGATTCTCAGGTACCGAGCATAGGTACTGTATCAGTTCAAATGTGATGAGTACCTAACTCTGGCTGGAACAAAGTTCACTCTAAAAAAATCTAAACAAAAAACTCAAACTTCTCTTGAACGTTCTTCCTAAACTATTGTTCAAAACTTATTGTACAGAGATATTCAATTCTAATCAGGTCTTTGTACCAACTGAAAGCTTGATTGACAAACAGGCTCCGACCCCAGTCATGAACAGATTAATATATTGCAGATGGATTGGTGAGAGTAAAAGAAACACTGAGACCAGTCAGACTTTCCACAACAATCCGTGGACTCTACACACCTGAAGAATCTTTGACTTTTTTTCCTTTGTCTGCCTTGGCTCCACAGTACATCACCAGTGCAATGATAGCACCAAGCGGCAAGCTCTGGTCTGAAAACATAAAGCCTGTGTGTAAGTGCCAAAAACTCCAGTCACAAGCAAACACTCATCAAGTGTCTGCTTGAGACTGGCTGGCACATATCTGTTTAATTTTTTAATTTCAGGAAACTTGGGATTACATTTTCACTGTTTTTACATCAGTCGTGGTGGAGTTGGCTGTAATTTCTTAGTTTTAGTTGCAGGTTGACTCCTCTGTGTTTCAGTCTGCATCTTTAATAGAAGAAAACATGTTTGAGTCACGTTAGCCAGCTAAAGGCTGCTAGCCGCGGCTAACAGCTAATAACAACACAAAACAAAACAGTTTACATTCATTTAGCAGCAGCTAAACGCGGCTAGCGCGGTCTACAGTAGCCACAGATAATAACAAAACAACCAATATTAATGCAGGTTACTGTCCAGACTAACATCAATTTAGTACAGTAAAGTAAATGAAGAACAGGAGCTTCACTAACCTGTCGGCGTTCATCATGAAGGCCAGGTAAAGTGTTTTGCCAAATTAGTTGAGCTACTTGTCCTTTTCCCCGACAAATTGAAGCCTGCAGAGTGCGCCCAGCGAGCGCCTCAGGCACACGCACCATAATATCGATACCATGGCAAGGTAGTATGATATCCAGATACGGTGTTTCAGTGTTGATACTTTTCAGAGTATTGATATCTTTGACAACCCTAATAACAGCATTAAAAAACATGAATGCAGCCTGGTTCTGAATAAGGCAAGATAAGATACTCATTTATTCACTCCACAACGGGGAAACACAGTCACAGCAGCAATGCAAGGAAATGAATAGAGCAAAAGTTCCAAGAATGTATAAATGTAACAATAAAAGTGTCAAATTAAAGACAGAGATAGAGTTTCTGCAACAAGCTGCTGCTAAGTGGCGTCTAGAAAAGTACAATTAGAAACTAATCAATCAATAAATGAATGAATTAATAAGAAAGTCCATCAGGATGGACAGCTTGTCCATAATTCTGTAGTCAACCTCCACTTCCACAGGGTCCATGACTGAACTGTTCTTCTTCACCAGTCTGTTCATTTCCTTGCATTGCTGCTGTCAAACTTTGGTCTGAAAAAATGAGACAACATGGAAGTGCTAAAAAAGCTGAGGCTGGCTCCAGAAGTACCGTAAGTCAGGTACACACAATTTTTAAGCCGAAATTGGCGTATTTAAAGCCTGGTACAAAACCTGACTCCCGCCCGGGTCGCTAATGTTGCTAACGGCGCACACTATGAGGGGGGGTGAATTTTTTTTCTAACTCGGCCGTTTGGAAGATAATAAGAGTGCGAACTTGCCCAATCAGAGCCACAGCTCAGATCACGTGACTTACTGGCGCCCGTGGACTACTACTATGTTTTATACAGTCTATGGATGAGCATGATGCTACTCTACTCTCTGGTTTTCTCTCTGGTGCTGAGTTAGTGCTGTTAGCTGCTCCGTCTTATTGGAGACAGATTATACATTCCCTATAACAATGTGACCATGGTTGTAGGACGCATACAGGAGCGGACAAAAAGGAAAAACACAGCTGCAAACATAACCAGTTTGAATTCAAGGATTCAAGGAGTTTTATTGTCATTCATCACATGTTAACCATAGATGGAACGAAATTAGGTTACCCTGGTCCCGGAGCAAGCCCAATTGTAGAAATGAGAATAAATAACTATATACAAATATATGAATAAAAAAAGAGAATAAAAGAAGAACACAATCAACTAGCCTTTGTAATAAATAGATAGAATAAAATAATAAAAACCTGTGCAAATATTGCAGAGAGCATTTGTCGGGGGCGGGGGGGGCACTAAAGGGGACCACCAGAGTTCAACAGTCTCACAGCTTTGGGAAAGAAGCTGTTCCTCCATCTGGTAGTCCTGCTCTTGATGCTCCGCAGCCTCCTGCCTGAGGGGAGAGGGACAAACAGAGCATGTGCGGTGTCCATGACTAACACATGAGGCATGAAAAGTAATAGCAAGCATCAAATTTGAAGATAATTAACGAAATGAAAAGGAGTGGAAAAAAGAACAACAGACAAAGCTGCTGCAACAAGCTGCCACTGGAAGAGCACTTAGCAACAACAAAATAAAATCAAATATTAAAAAAAGCTGCATCCTCTGAAGGCACGAACTGTACATGGGGTGTTTTTTATTTTTTTCTTACCAAGTAATTCAAAGGGTATTAAAGGGACTCTGAGGACTTTCTAAGTGATCTTGAAAAGTCCTATACCTAGATACTGATCATGATCTACAACTTAAAATGAGACTGGTTATGTCCTACCAGTGCTCATCTACGGACTCCGACCTCACCAAGCAGAGCAAACGCAACCTGACTCTTTATTGTATTGATAGACTCTCAGATTTGAACAGATCACTGCAGTATAGCCGCTGCATGTCTGCTATGCTATCAAGCTAATCTTCTTTGCCGTGGAGCAATCAGCATGAGCTCAATCTTCTTTCTCGGTCGTTGGGAGTGAGTGTGTATTTCCCTTTAATTTGAAATAATTTCTCTGAGGTTTCATTGGTTCAAAAGTTATCCTGCTGATGATGTGTTATGCTGCATATGTCTGTTTTAATGTCAGAACAATTGCATAAAAGTGATTCATCCACTGGACACTGACGCCAACTCAGTCTACCACATTTGGCTGCAGCCTTCGTCCTGGGAAAAAAAAAAAAACTTAATACATCAAATGGTCTGATCCTGCTGAGAGAGCTCAAACTGAAAATGTCCATTCTCATGGAACTGGAGCCCTCAGTACAAACATTTCAGAAATTGATGTTTTATTGAGGCTGTTTAACAGTAAGGTGATCAGCTTTTTCAGTCTGAGCAGTTTTTGTGGTTTTGGGAGTTTCTTGTTCTCCATGTGTGCAAAGCGTGAGCTGATATTGTGTTACTCACTCTTTTGTCTCGGGCTCTGACTACAGATGTTCAACAGCCTGATATTTCTGAGCTCAATTGTCTTTGTGAAATTGCACTTTCATCCTGCTATTATCTATTGTTTTAGTATATATCAATAAGTCATAACATTCCTCATGTGAGTAGTGATCCAGTGAACCACTCCTCGGCCACATTTGTTGAGAATGTTCCTTATTGAGTAAGTATTTCTTCTATCATAGTTATGTTTGTCTCTTAGCTGCGGTTCCATTTCTGATACTAATAAAGCAAAACTCAGAGTTTTGTGTTTGTCTGTTTTTTACAAGTAGTTTCTTTTTATTTGAGCTCTCATTTTATTGTTTCACTTAATCCATGGCACTAACTCTGCCCACAAACAAAACCTAAAGCCATCCTCTTTACGAGTTTCTAAGCATGATGACTGTCTGAATCAGAACACAAAGCACTGTTTGAACGGGGCTGCTGTTCTAAACATATTCCCCTTGTGTATTAATTAGAATAAATTGTAAACCATTAGGTGCCCTTAAACTTCGATTGGAAACTACTTTCTCTCCGTGTTTTATTTCTTTATTGATTGATTAATTCAGTTTGTGTTGCAATATTTATATCCACATTTCAGGTAAAAAGTTTCCTTATGTTGGACCTGTACAGACCCGGGGGCATGGGTGGGCACTGGGGGCTTGTGCCCGCCCTGGGACTAGAAGCTATCCACTCTTGGGTTTTGTTTTTTGTCTTTTTTGTAGCAATCTTTTATTAGTCCTTTATTTGTTTGTTGTTTCTTCACTTCTACCAACTGAACTTATGAACAGGGGTAACATGGCAATTACAAACAGGCAGACTTTGGCTGGG
Source organism: Thalassoma bifasciatum (assembly GCA_008086565.1). Taxonomy (NCBI): domain Eukaryota; kingdom Metazoa; phylum Chordata; class Actinopteri; order Labriformes; family Labridae; genus Thalassoma; species Thalassoma bifasciatum. The sequence goes on along the minus strand of RPOG01000605.1, from coordinate 219,032 downwards.
ATACTGAGTCCTATTTAGTCATATATTGGATCATTCCAAGAGAAATAACGTAGCGAGTAGTGATGTTTGATAGCTTTTTCCTCACCGTAAAATTTTCACTCCCTAATTTGAACATTCAGTTCTCTGACATTTTGTTCTTTTTAACTCAAATTGGAAATAAGAAAACAAATAGGTTGCCTTCAAGATAAATAGGTAACATACAGTCATGGATGAAAGTATTGGTACCCCTGGATTTTTTCCAGAAAATACACCATTTCTCTGAGAAATTGTTGCAATTACAATTGTTTTTGGTATTAATGTGTTTATTTACTTGATATGCATTGGGAAAACAAGAAAAAAAAAACAGAAGAGAAAAAGGTAAAATTGACACAATTTTACACAAAACACAAAAATTGGGCCGAACAAAATTGTTGGCACTGTTTTAGAATTGTGAGAATGAAATGTGAAAAATATGGATAAATCTTTTAATTTCAAGCAGGTGATGCTTGTTTAAACTCAGCTGTGGTGAGTAACAGGTGCTGGTAATATAGAAATCACACCTGACACCAGTTAGAATGTATAAAAGTTGACTCAACCTTTGTGTTGTTGCCTTTGTGTGTCACACCAAGAATGGAGAAGAGAAAGAAGAGCTGAGGAGTGTCTGAGGACTTAAGACGCAGATTGTTGCAAAAATATGACCTTCAGAACTCTCCAGAGCTTTGTCTCCAACCATTTCTTGGTGCTGTTTGAGGTATTTTTTGGGTCATTGTTCTCCTGGAACACCCATGACCTCTGACACAGACCCAGCTTTCTGACACTAGGCCCTACATTACAGCCCAAAAGATTTTGATCATCTCCAGATTTCATGACTCCTTCACACTGTCAAGGCCCCCAGTGCCAGAGGCAGCAAAACAACCCCAAAACATCATTGAACCTCCACCATGTTTGACTGTAGACACTGTGTTCTTTTCTTTGTAGACCTCATTCTGTTTTCTGTAAACAGTAGAATGACTAACTTTTTCCAAAAAGCTCTACTTTAGTCTCATCTGTCCACAAATGTTTTTCCAGAAGGACTGAGGCTTACTCAGGTACATTTTTGAAAACTCCAGTCTGTTTTTTTTTTTTGTCTCTTAATCAGCAGTGGGGTTCTCCTTGGTCTCCTGCCATAGTGCTTCTTCTCATTCAGATGACGAAGCATAGTCCAAGCTGAAACTTCTGCTCCCTGGGTCTGTAGGACAGCTTGAATTTGTGTGGAAGTTGTCTGAGGATGTTTATCCACCATACAAACTATCATGTGTTGCATTCTTTTGTCAATTTTCCTTTTCTGTCCTTGTACAGGGAGATCAGCCACAGTTCAATGGGTAAAAAAAACTTCATGATCATTTTATGCACAGTAGACAAAGGAACTTCAAGATCTCTGGAGATGGTCTTGTATCCTTGAGATTAATCATATTTTTCAACACTGCAGTTCAGATTATACAAAACCTATTTAATATGGTGAATTTTGGGTAAATAACTAAAACAACTACCTGTCTGAAATCAAGTCATTTGATATTCGTTAAATTTTTTCAAATTGATTTGGTGACCCCCAGAAATTATACCACTGGGGTCAGGACCCCAGGGTTGAGAATGGTGGACTTAGTGGATGGGAAGCTACAGAGTGTTTATTTTGTTCATCTAGAGGTGGTAACTAAATGAAGGTCCGACTGGGAAAAGAAAAAAAAAAGTTTTTGTTACCTAAATTTAAACCAATATCTGAGCTTTTTGGTGTCTTCCAGCTCATTGCTCTGGTTTAACCTTTTCCCTTTTGTGACCTAAGGTATTTTCCCTCCTGGCCACTGTGGGCACTGTGCCCTACTTGCTCTGCGGTGAGTGCAGCAGCACTGGGCACATCTACAAGTACAGATGTGCTAAATTACTCGGTCTCTCTGCCTGCTCCCTGGATTGAAGAAACTACCTGTGCTGCAGGTGTGCTCTGTTGCTCTGTTGCTCTGTGGACCATGAATGTTAATTTTTCATGTGTCTGAGCAAACACACAAGTTCCTTGAGCACACTGAGCGCCACTGTGAGCAACATCAGATTACATTAGGTCTACAGGGTTTCCCCCAGAAAATTTGCTAAGCCCGGTGGTAGAGAAGCCCAACGCGTTTTTGACAGGAATTTTAAAACTATGACTATTATGTGTTATTATACGCCATTTATTAACTATTATAAACCATACTTTAGTGTACAATCTCACAAAAAGGCACAATCTTTAAAAAAACAGGGATTTTTGATCATATTCATTTATTGGTTTTCACTCAGCATTCAAACTGAGCTCCTCCTGAATCTGGATAATCATATTTTAAAATCTATATTCATAGTACCGAGTGAAGAAATGCCTAAAAAAAGAGTATAAATTCTATTTTTTGAGTCTGGGCTCATATAATTCATGTCTCTCTTCTGCATAAATGGGTCAGGGCACCCCAGTTAAAAACGTCTGACTCGCCCCTGCTTGTAGCACGCAGCTCGTTGCAGGTTCGTGTTGTTACTTTGCTCATTAACGGAGGGATTTATGCTGAACAGAGGGTTCAGACGATGGAACAAGCAGAGTTACAGTGAAAGACAGGACTCAACTTTTCTCCAGGTAAAGTCAGACAACTTTTCATGTACTCTGTCCCTATAGTGCACCGCTCTCTCTCTCCAGTTTAAATGTCAATCACCCATCACTGCCTTCTCCTAATGTTCAGGATCACTACTCATGATCCATCCATAACACCAAAAAAGAAGAGGTTTTCTTCAGTAGCCCAGCTCCACCTTAGACAGTATAAACAGCCACGCTAACACCTGCAGCATCACGCGAGACAAACTCTTGAGCCACACACCTGACTTACTGCAGGTAAATGAGATTTGCTGCAACAACGTGTGATTCTTTGTCTGTGTTGCTCAGGATAGCCTCTCCTACTCGCTGTTATCAACACACAAAGTCTTTTACGTGCTGTGATGGCAACCCTGGGTCTAATATTAGATATTTATTAATACGTTTCTGTTAAATTTTATTTTGTGCGCTACATAGATTTTCTTGTGCGCCGAGAATGTACAAGTAGTGCGCGATTGCGCACGCGCGCAGCTTAGAGGGAACATTGCTGTGGACCCCCACTCTCTGAGCTCGAATTCTCCCTAATCGCTGTGGGTGCCTCTGTCCACCTGGGTAACATGCTCTCCCGTGTCCTTTTGTAAATTGTAGTGTGCACTCTGGGCGCAGGGGTGACTATTTAGTGAACTTGTTGCAGCATGGCTGGAGCTGCTGCTGGTGCTGCTGCTGGTGCCGGAGCTGCTGCTGTTGCTGTTTGTGTTGGTGCTGCTGCTGCTACTGGTGGTGCTGGTGCTGGTGGTGCTGCTGGAGCTGCTGCTGGTGCTGCTGTTGCTGCCGGAGCTGCTGCTGGTGGTGGTGGTGCTGGTGCTGGTGCTGCTGCTGCTGCTGCTGCTGCTGCTGCTGCTGCTGGTGATGGTGGTGGTTGTGCTGCTGCGGGTGCTGCTGTTGCTGCTGCTGCTGGTGCTGCTACTGGTGGTGGTGCTGGTGGTGCTGTTGCCGCTGCTGCTGGTGCTGCTACTGGTGGTGGTGCTGGTGGTGCTGTTGCTGCTTCTACTGGTGGTGGTGCTGGTGCTGCTGGTGCTGGTGCTGGTGCTGCTGGCGGTGCTGGTGTTGCTGTAGCTGCGTCTCAGGGTGGCGTTGCTGTAATTTAAAGTAAAACCCTAGGGCTCCTTGCCACACTTTTTTTGATTTTCTTGTCAAGAACGTTTCTTGTTTCAGTTTCCTTCTTTCTGAGGGGAAGGACTGTGAAATCTTTCATAAAACTAACCTGCAACTTCACAGTTNGCTGCTGCTGCTGGAGCTGCTGCTGGTGGTGGTGATGGTGGTGCTGGTGCTGCTGCTGCTGGAGCTGCTGCTGGTGGTGGTGATGGTGGTGCTGGTGCTGCTGCTGCTGCTGCTGGAGCTGCTGCTGGTGGTGGTGATGCTGGTGCTGGTGCTGTTGCTGGTGCTGCTGCTGCTGCTGCTGGTGGTGGTGCTGGTGGTGCTGTTGCTGCTTCTACTGGTGGTGGTGCTGGTGCTGCTGGTGCTGGTGCTGGTGCTGCTGGCGGTGCTGGTGTTGCTGTAGCTGCGTCTCAGGGTGGCGTTGCTGTAATTTAAAGTAAAACCCTAGGGCTCCTTGCCACACTTTTTTTGATTTTCTTGTCAAGAACGTTTCTTGTTTCAGTTTCCTTCTTTCTGAGGGGAAGGACTGTGAAATCTTTCATAAAACTAACCTGCAACTTCACAGTTTTGATTTGCAGTATCTTTTACAACCCCAAGCACCAATAAAAATCTTTGGAAATGAAATACTCTCAATGACACCATCACCACCACGAAGGCGTGCAGCTGTTTCTTTTATAAAGTGCAATCAAATTGACNCTGCTGCTGCTGGAGCTGCTGCTGGTGGTGGTGATGGTGGTGCTGGTGCTGCTGCTGCTGCTGCTGGAGCTGCTGCTGGTGGTGGTGATGCTGGTGCTGGTGCTGTTGCTGGTGCTGCTGCTGCTGCTACTGGTGGTGGTGCTGGTGGTGCTGTTGCTGCTTCTACTGGTGGTGGTGCTGGTGCTGCTGGTGCTGGTGCTGGTGCTGCTGGCGGTGCTGGTGTTGCTGTAGCTGCGTCTCAGGGTGGCGTTGCTGTAATTTAAAGTAAAACCCTAGGGCTCCTTGCCACACTTTTTTTGATTTTCTTGTCAAGAACGTTTCTTGTTTCAGTTTCCTTCTTTCTGAGGGGAAGGACTGTGAAATCTTTCATAAAACTAACCTGCAACTTCACAGTTTTGATTTGCAGTNCTGGTGGTGGTGATGGTGGTGCTGGTGCTGCTGCTGCTGCTGCTGGAGCTGCTGCTGGTGGTGGTGATGCTGGTGCTGGTGCTGTTGCTGGTGCTGCTGCTGCTGCTACTGGTGGTGGTGCTGGTGGTGCTGTTGCTGCTTCTACTGGTGGTGGTGCTGGTGCTGCTGGTGCTGGTGCTGGTGCTGCTGGCGGTGCTGGTGTTGCTGTAGCTGCGTCTCAGGGTGGCGTTGCTGTAATTTAAAGTAAAACCCTAGGGCTCCTTGCCACACTTTTTTTGATTTTCTTGTCAAGAACGTTTCTTGTTTCAGTTTCCTTCTTTCTGAGGGGAAGGACTGTGAAATCTTTCATAAAACTAACCTGCAACTTCACAGTTTTGATTTGCAGTATCTTTTACAACCCCAAGCACCAATAAAAATCTTTGGAAATGAAATACTCTCAATGACACCATCACCACCACGAAGGCGTGCAGCTGTTTCTTTTATAAAGTGCAATCAAATTGACAATATCCAGACAGAATCAGCCCCTGAGGTAAAATGACCAAAGTATTGTTACTGCAGACTCTGCAGTAAGGAGACTTCACAAACCATGTTTTCATCTAAAAAGAAAAAAAGTTGTATTCACTCATTCTGTATAATCCTGTATAATCTTGTTGTTGAGCCAGCGATGACCTGACAGGAGATCATTTCTGCTTCTGACTGAATGATCTCTATGATGATACACTTCCACCACACACAGAGGCTCTCACATTCCTCTTAATAAGCATTTATAACCCAGTCATGAACCTGTGACATCAAATACTGCAAATGGAGTGTGACGTGATTGTTAGGCTCTGTCTGCCACGTTTATCAAAGCAGCCTGAACTCTTCCTCTCTCTGTTTCCCCGTCATCAGATAGCACAGAGGAACTCCCGCATCACAGATCACTTTCTTTGCTTTCATGCTTCCTATCGGTCACTCTCTTTCTGTGCGTCAGACCGCTGTTTAGAAGGGAAGTCAGTCACTGCTCTCAGCCAAACACCTCTAAGAGAGATATTTGATAGCTCAGATTAATTTTTTCTGCTGGTTTTTACTTGAGAGACTCAACCGTCTTTGAAAAGATTCTGTCTGCTGTCACATACTCAATGTGACCCACTTATGACTGAATAAGTACATACTTTAAGTGTAATGGAGAGGATGGTATTTCAAAGTATTGGAAGTTTTAAATTGGCTGAAATCTGAACTGAACTATTACTAAGAAAATTCTCTTTCTCAGGATGTGAATCCAGATGAAGCCACAGGATGTCGGGCTCTGAAGCCTTTGCTTAATTGTACTGAAATTAAGTTCCTCTTCTGGCCAAATTAAACAAACTCTCGCTCTGTGTGAACTCTGGAACTTTTACCAGTCAGCTTATTCTGGATTTTTCTCTCTTCATATCTTCTTGAGGCCTTCTGCACAGCTCCCTTTTTGCCTCAGCTCTCAAACCTGATTGGTCCTTCTTTGCACACAAAGCACACCATCATGAACACTTTCTGGTATGGTGACTTTAAGTCAAGTGCAGAGAATTAATTTCTTCTACAAAGATTAACATTTGAATAGCCTACATTAAAGGAATAAGGAGGATTTTAGAACTGCCTCTGACCAGACCAAACCTGAATTTAAACATCAGCAGCATGCAAGTCAGTAAAGATGAGCTAACACGTTCACAGGGCTCCTCCTGCTCCTGCTTTAAGAAACACAGTTAGTCAATGAAATGGAGTGAGAAAGATACACTCACTATCTCCATTTGCTGTTTAACAATAATGTAGAATTATGGACAGAGAAACAGGAACAAGATGGGATGAATGTATGAAAATCATAGATGGAGCACACACAGCGGAACAACTGGGCTCAGTATAGAGAGAACAGTGTCTTTCTGTTCTTCTGTTTCCTGATACACCTGTGATGATACCACTGTTTAGTATGATGCTTACTTTTAAGATACATTTTTAGCAGGTTTGATGTTGAGATATGAGTTTTCCTGCTGTTACCATCTGATAAAGTTATCAGCTTAAAGTCCTGCCTTAAGTCACTTGGTTAAGCTACAAGTGTCAGTTTTGTAGCAGTTAATAATTTTCCATCTGAAAAATCTCATGAATGGTGTGAAGTCTGTATAAAGCCTTTACTTTGAAGCTGACCAGATGATCTATACCATTAGCACGCCTTACTTCCTGTCCAGGTTGATCCTCTCTGTTCAAATTGACAAAACTTGAAGCACACTGTGTCAAAAAACTGATTGGACGTGTATCTTTAGGCAGTGGTGTGCACAGAGGAAGCAGTGGCTCCTCTCGTGGTCAAGTTGTTGAAAAACACAGGCTAAGGTGCCCTCTTTGGAGATAAAATGTGTGCTGAAGTGCACAACTTGTGCTGAAGTGCCTTGTTGAGAGCCAAAATGTCCCAGAGTGTCTTCTGGGGAGCCAAATGATGCCTTAGTTCTATCCTTGGTGCCAAAATTGCTTGGGTCTTCAAGGGGGCCGAAACAAATGTTGAAGTGCCCTCATGGTTGGCAAACAGCATTAATTTACCCCTGATGCCTGGTTAAAACATGATAAACTATCCTCCTGGGAGCAAAACCCATGTTAAAGTGTCTTCTTGGGAGCCAAAATATGCTGAAAAGCTCTCGCAGGAGCCAAAACTCGTGCTCATGTGTCCTCGAGCTGAATTATGGTAAAGTGCCCTTTGGGAAACCAAAACAAGTGCACAAGTGCCAGTTTAGGAGCTAAACAGCATGAAAAACTGCCCTTTTGGAAGCCACAAGGTATAAAACATTTCTCTATTGGGAGCCTAAACCTAAGCTAAAGTGCTTTCCCAGGCACCAAAAAATGCTACAGTGCCTTATAAGGAACCATGCTAAGAAAACATGCTAAAGTCTCTTTTCATGCTAAAGTGTCTTCTTGCAGCTTTTTTGCCGATGCCCCTCAAAATGTCTTTGCATGCACTCAGTTGGGGTGCATTATATCTTCACTTTTTTTTGTATTTTTAAAAAAAACTTTAAGTAATGAACATTTATTTTAACATTATGCTTCAAAGACTCATAACACCATTGTCATGTGGCAACTGCAAATTGCAGTTTACTATAATCAGGCTTTCACATTTTTACCAAGTCAAGCAGCATCATAGACCAGATTCTTTGGAGCAGAAGAGAAAATCATTCAAAAAAACAAAAAAACACCCGTAGATGAACAGAGACAGCCTCAGTTCATTTTAAGTGGGTTGATGTGATGCTTTTGTTCAAGTGTCCCTGCAACAGTTTTACACTAGAATCCAGATTCAGCAACCCTGCCCTGAAGCATACTGAACCACCCAAACAAAGATAAGAGAGAGAAATGTGGTGAGAGAAAGTTCAACAGCCGTCAGTGTCTTCTGAAGCCCAGTAAAATCCACAGCTCATCCTTATTTATGAGCCAGCAGGTAGAGGGGGCTTAGAGAAACAGCAGAAATGACGGAACATGAATATCAGATATCGACGTCAAAGCTACGCTATGCAGGCAAAACCAACATCCGCCTGGAAATGACCCAGACACACTCCTTCATCAGACATCCCGAATGAATCCAAGGAGCCCAACATCAGAGAGAACCTGAGCTTCTGTGTGTGTGTGTGTGTGTGTGTGTGTGTGTGTGTGTGTGTGTGTGTGTGTGTGTGTGTGTGTGTAAGATGGGGGTGGGGAGAGAGACTGAATAATACAGATAACAGAAGTGTTTCTAAATCGTCAGTAAGATTGATTTTCAGCTTTACAAGCCAACAAAAAGGCCAGGTAACTGAGTTTAAATGAAGGAGAAATAGAAAAGGTGCAACAGGAAAAGAACGTAAGTCAGGAGAATTAGAAAAAGTTAGGTGGGAAAAAATGAAGAAGAGTGACACAAAATAAAAGAAGCAGTACACATGAACAGAAAATGAGACACCAAACTCTGCAGCAGCTTTCATCAGTCCATGCGCTCTGTGAGTGATAGCAGCCAAAGAGCAGCTGCTCCGTCCCTGCTGCTCTGCACTCTCTGCTTTATTTCATCATGAAAGTTTTATGCGTGGAAAAATAAAATGCAGAGCCAAATGCCTCCAAAGCCCAGAGAAAGAAAGGGAAAAACTCAAGCCTTCTGAGACAAAAGGCTTCTGTTGTTTCTAAATCAAGGCTAATTTGCGACTTGGCGGACCCCTGCCTGGGGTGGGCTCGTGGTCAAAGAGAGAAAATGAGTCAGGTTATTTTGATCATATTCGCCATCTGAGGTCCAAACTTGTTTTGTCTTTGCAAACCTCGTGGTTAAGTCTTAGCGTTTAGATCTCACCTCTGCCCTCTGTAATACCCACATCCTTAGAAAGCTAAATTACTTTAAGGCCAAATGGGAATTGTGATTATAATGGAACAGGGTTCAGACCACATCACTCCAAAAGCTGTTCTAGAGGCCCTCTTTCTGAATTTGTCCTCAAAATAAGACAGTTTTAATATGAAATTACAAAGAAAGTGAAAAATATGTTGTAGTGCTTCAAAATCAAACTATCCTAACACACTCTCCCAATCAGAGGGGTCAAAAGAGCCAGAGGACAGAGGTGACGAACAATCTGGAATTCATCTGGCAACAAAACATTCAAGTTTGGTTCCCCGATGGTTTCAGAGCAGTAATGTTAAAGTAAAGTTAAAAAGGAAGAAAGAAACCACAAAGTTAATTTAGTAAACTTTTCTTCTCTTTAACTCCATCATCCCTGGGACACCAAAAATCACACACCAGTTGGAAAAAAAACCTGCTAACAGCCTGGTTCATAAAATGGCAGAGGTCTGAAGGGGTCTTTTCTCTATCAGTACACACTGTACATGGGCTACATTTTTTTTACGACTTGTTGTTTTTGAAACTTTTAAATTTTACGAGTTTTGACCATTCAAGGGTTTAACTGACAGACACTTGCACACAAGCACTCAGCTTGAAGTCAGGATGAGGTTAAGACCCACCTCTTAACCTCATCCTAACTTCATCAAAGCTAGGTTTTATCAAACCTTATCACTACGGCTACAAAAGTCTTTACAGTAAAGCAAATGGGTGATGTGACATCACACGAGGGACACAAACTCTCCCATCCTGTCTCTGCTAGTCATTGAGGGAATAAAATGTTTTCCACAAGCACAATGGAAAATAAGACCCATACTGTGACTGGGGACACTTGCTAGAGAGCAAATCATCAACAAAATGGTCTGCCTGTAATGCTTTTGGGTGCTTGTAGCTCAGTCAAAGCAGAGGAGAATAGAAGAAAATGGCAGGCAGAAAGTCACGTCCACAAAAGTGCTGAGACTTCACAAACTGCTTGTCACACACTCCAGTCTTACCAAGCCTGGTTGTACGTTTACTATCTTTTCATACATGAACAAAATAGTTGCCACTACCAAACCATCACTTATATTTAAAGGAGCAACAGAATCCAGAAGTAAATTAGTATATGAGCAGCATGGTGTACATCTCAACATGACTCAAACGGGCAGGTGGAAAGCATACGTGCAGCTTGATGATGTCACTAATAGGGGACACAGTATGCACCTCATTAAAAGTACACCTTGTGAACTCAAATGCTTAGCATGGTTGTACAACCCCAGCTCCAATAAAGTTGGGATGTTGTGTAAAATGTAAATAAATAAAGAAAAATTCAATTGATTTTAGATCCTCTTCGACCTTTATCCAATTGAATACACCACAAAGACAAGATGGTCGAACTGAAAAACTGTATTGTTTTTGTGTAGATATTTGCTCATTTTGAAGTGGATGACTGCAACACATTTCAAACAGGCTGGGACAGGGGAACGTTGTAAAGCCCAGGTCAGAATCTTAGTGCAGGCCTTCACAGAGCAGGAAGAATCATGTTTGTCATTCACTGATCAGTTCGGGGATTAGGATGCACTTGGATTCACTCACAGCTAGGCACACGGGAAATTGGTTGTTAACTGTTTTTTTTTTTTCTCCGTTTCTGTCATGTTGCGGCTGGGGTATCATTTAAGTCATCTTATGTTCTAGAGGCGCTTTGAAAAATGTATCAGGTGTGGGCAGGGTGAGTGAGCGGAGCAGACTGCGCATGTGCAGATGAGAGCGTGTTGAGTTCGAAGCCTTATACAGTGTATGGTTCGGAGGGAAAAGAGCACAGTGCAGTTGCTGGGGCACATTTCTGCTAAACGAAAAATGGCTGGGAAAAGTGTGCAGCAAAGCGCAAGTTTGAGACTGAACTGAGGACTTTTTTTAACAGAGTGGAGAGTGAATTTTTATTTGTTGAACGTAATGGAAAGCCATTCTGTCTCATATGCAAGACATCGTCGGGACATTTCAAAATTGCCAATATCTGTTATCGTTGATACAGGCATTTGTCCCGTATTATATTTTTGGGGTAGAAAAGTCAGTGAAGGAGAAGAGAGAGAGAGGGAAAGACTGTGACTGTGTGTGTGTGTGTATGTCAGTGGCGATTGCTCTAAGACTGCAAGGGAAGCTCAGCTTCCCCTAAAATGTAAATTCAAAAAAAGAAAACGTGGTGAAATATGTACCGCTGTGTGTATATTTCATTTACTAAATATGCACCATGACGCCTTCATCTTTTATTCAGAATCAGCTTCAGGAAACGACACAAATTCCCTCTCATTCATCCCTGCAGCTCCACAGTGTTTTACACAGACGCTGACGCTGATGCTCAGCCTCTCTGGGGTCTGTGGAGCAGTGGGCGGGCCCTGACGCTCAGCTTCTGGATGATGATTGGATGATCTGTCTGAGGCTAAATCCCTTTTTGATTGACAGTGAAATGAGCCAATCATCAATCTTATAAACATGCACCGGAGCATTTTCAGAGTTTTTTCATTCCGTTGTTCTTGATAGATCCGGAGACTTCACTGATACCCGGCCACTTTGTCTGTTTTAAAAGCGATTAGAAAAAGAAAGGGGGTAGAATTTACATAGAAATAAACACACACATTCATGATGTCTTAAATCTTCTCTTTCCTTATTTTGTTTTAACATTTTTGTTGGTTTTAATTTTTCTGATGTTTTTTTCTCCTTTTTGGTGGTGGTTTTGGCCTTTTACAAAAAAAAGTTACATATTTGTATATACTGTCCTCTACTCCTCCACACAATTCTCTTTTATTTCAGTATTTTGCTTCTTTTCAATGTTCATTTTAATTTCTGTGAAGCACTTAGTAACGTTGTTTTGAAAAGTGCTGCATAAATAAAGTTATAATTATTATTCTTTAGGCTGGGAAAAAATGAACTTCCTCTCCTTGAAAGACCAGCAGCTGCAACTGTTATGTGTGTGTGTGGAGGTAAGGGATGTGAAGATGTGAAAAAAGACAGCATTAATGAGGGAGAGACCATGTGTAAGGGTCTGAAGATGGACCGGGGGACACTGGTTTGGAAACGTGGAAATGTACTGATTTTCATTTAATGTCATTTCCCGTTTGTGTGAGAGTTTGTAAGCCCACATTTAAGATGTGGCTCTTTGTAGTGCCACTGTGATTTTTTTGGCTCTTGGTGTCTGACTGGTTGGCCACCCCTGTTCTAGAGTATTTATTTTTTGTTGGAAAGTTCACCTCTGCTGAGAGATTAAGGGAGGGGTTGGAGACTTACCCGAGGGGTGCGCACCAAGCGGAGGAGGAGGAGTGTGGAGCTGCCTGCTGATTTAATTTCTAGTTTTTTTGTGGAATATACCTCACCAGTGGATTTTACCTCACCGCTGGACTGACAAGCTTTTTGGGTGTTTGTCCGATGTTTTTTGTGAGGATCCAACTTAAGTCAGGGGAAACCTCCTGAGGGGATTGATTTTCCTGGTCAGCAGGTGCTGCAAACTTATTTTGTTCTCTTTTGGTATTTATTTTCGTTTGAATTGGAGGACTGGGAACTGAGATAGGATTCATCTAATTTGTGGAGGAACTTTCGGGACATTTGGACTCTTTATTTTCATCTTTGGACTGAGTATTTTTATTTCGTTATTAAGACTGGGAGATTTTGCTGCCCAAGTAGGGGGTGTTTTATGTTGAATTCTGAAAATACATTTTGTTAAACTAAGCTGACGTCTTAATTCTGTTTTTTTTTTTTTTTTTTCTTTTTTTGGGGTAGGGGGGATTTTTCCCTCTTGTTTAATTTGTTGAAGAGGGATCAGAGGGTTCAGATTATGCAGCACTTCTGTTTAGTTTAAATAGTCCAGCTATATACTGGCAGCCTGTTTTATCTGCCGGCCCTGGTGAGTAGCAGTTTTTTTACTGGAGAGATTAAGACGAATTGTTACATCGTTTACCATTGTCTTACATCACCTTTCCTTTAATCAAAACTGTCTTGGATGGCAGTAGATGTTGCTCCAAAACCTGTTTGTACCTTTCAGTATTACCCATGATGCCATGGGCACTAACACACCCCCATACCATCACAGACGCTGCTTTTGAACTTTGCCCTGAGAACAATCTAGATGGTGTTTTTCCTCTTTGGCCCAGAGGACACCACGTCCATGATTTCCAAAAAGAGTTTAAATCTGGACTGATCAGACCACAGCAGACTTTCCCACTTTGCCTCAGTCCATGTCAAATCAGCCCAGGCCCAGAGCCCAGAAGGTGGCGGCGTTTGTGTGTGTTGTTGATATCTGACTTTGTCTTTGCATGGTAGAGTTTGAACTGTCACTTGTAGATGTAGTGATGAACTGTGTTAACTGACAATGGTTTTCTGAAGTGTTCCTGAGCCCACGTGCTAACATCCTTTCACAATGATGTGGGTTTTTAATTCAGTGCAGCCTGAGGGGTCAAAGGTCACAGGCATTTAATGTTGGTTTTCAGTCTTACATGCAGAGATTTCCCAATATTATCTGAATCTTCTGATTATAATATTGAATGTTGGTAATGATCTCTAAATTCCTTTGAAGTGAACATTGAGAAACAATGTTCTTGAACTGTTGGACTACTTTTTTTTCTCCACGTTTTCATTTTTTGTGAAGGACTGAGCCTTTTGGGGATGATGCTCCTTTTATACCCAATCATGACACTCACCTGTTTCCATCAACCTGTTCACCTGTGGAATGATCCAAACAGCTGTTTTTTTCAGCATCAGCAACTTTCCCAGTCTTTTGTTGCCCCTGTCCCAGCTTTCTTGAAAAGGCATCAAGCTCAAAATGAGCAAATATTTGCACAAAAATAATGAAGTTTTTCAGTTTGAATATTAGATATCTTGTCTTTGTGGTGCATTCAATTAATTAAAGGTTGAAGAAGATTTACTAATAATTGTATTCTGTTTTTATTTACATTTTACACAACATCCCAACCTCATTGGTATTGGGGTTGTAAAACAACTGTATTTCAGGGCTCAGCTTGATGGTCCGTAAGAATTTTACAGAGAGAATCCGCAGTCCTTAGTCTGAGGAAAACTGACAGATCATATTGCAGTTGTTGCGATAGTAAACCAGACTTTTTGTGTTTCAAAGATGTTAAAACAAATTTAAGTTTGATAATGGGTTATTTTTTTTTTTACTCAATAATATTTTTATTCGTTTTTTTACACATTAATCAAGTACAGTGGGCTCTCGTAAAGAGCGAAAATACAACAATAAAAGAAAGAAACAGTGACCCCCTCCCTCGTTCCCTCAAAACCCTGTCTACTGCCAGTTGTTCACTCCATCATGCTTAAACATCAAATTCTGGAGTTAAAGGACAAGTATTTGCTGGAATTTGGATTTTACACCCTGCGGTAGAAAGAAAGACATGAAGAGGCAAAACAAAACAACAACAAGAAAGGGAATAACATTAAATAACCTGCTGTACATTGGAGAAATACAGAAGTAAATATATAATAGAGAGTGGGAAAGTACAGAGGAAAGGCAATGAGGATTTAAATCGTAGATTGTACTGTATATATGTTCAGGAAGAAAAAACATAACAAAAATAAGTAAATAAATAAATAAACTAGAGCTAGAGGAGGAGAGCGCCGATTACATAGATGGGAGTTTATGAATGTGGTCCAGGAAAGGTCCCCATACCTTTTTGAATTTTTTGTTACAGCCGGTGACCGAGTAGCGGATTTTCTCGAGGTCTAAACAGGACATAAGGTCTTTCAGCCACTGACTATGGGTGGGCGGGGCAGCATCCCTCCACCTCAGAAGCACCGCCCGCCTGGCGAGGAGAGAGGCAAACGACAGAGTATGGCACCTAGTGGGAGTGAGGTTTGCATCCTCTTCCGCTGTGCCAAATATAGCCACCAAAGGATTAGGAACCAAGGTTGTGTTCAGGATTTGTGATAGAGTTTGAAAAACCTCTCTCCAAAATTTTTCAAGGCTGGGACATGCCCAGAACATGTGGAAGAGAGAGCCTTCACCCAACCTGCATTTGTCACAGAGGGGGTCAACCTCAGGATAGAAACGTGATAATTTAGATTTAGATATGTGAACCCTGTGAACGACTTTGAACTGCAGTAGGCAGTGACGGGCACAGAAAGATGTTGAGTTAACCAGCCTGAGGATAGTTTCCCACAGATTTTCTGACAGTGTGAGGTTCAGATCTCGTTCCCAGGCAGCCTTTATTTTGTCTAGGGGATCATGTCTTACACCTGTCAGCTTGTTGTATAGTATAGAAAGGATCCCTTTACGTGTCGGATTCAGTTCAAGCACATCGTCAATAATATTTGTGCCAGATGATGCAGGAAAACTTTGCACCTGAGATTTAAGAAAGTGTCTAGCTTGCAAGTACCTAAAGAAATTAGTTTTTGATAAGTCGTATTTTTTGGACGGTTGTTCAAAAGATGCTAATGGTTCTCGATAAATAAATTTTGAAAATGTCTGATACCTTGTCTGTGCCATTCCTGAAAGGCAGAGTCAAGTGAAGAAGGTGGAAAGAGAGGGTTAGAAAGGATTGGACTGGAGAGAGAGAAGCTAAGTAATTTAAAGTGTTTTCTAAACTGAGTCCATATTTTCAAAGATTGTCTGATTACTGGATTAACAATTGAAATATGTGAAGGGACAGGAAGTGAGGATCTAAGCAAGGCCGGAAGGGATAGGTTTTTGGCAGAGTTCAGCTCCATATCCACCCACTCTGGACGTCCCGTCCGGTCATGAAAATGTATCCAAAAAGTGAGATTACGTATATTAGCTGCCCAGTGGTACAGCCGAAAATTAGGCAGAGCCATGCCCCCGCTGTTTTTGGATTTTTGAAGATGAACTTTGTTGAGTCGAGGACGCTTGCCTCTCCATATGTATGATGACAAAGCTGAGTCTAAAAGATCAAAGAAATATTTTGGTATGAAGACTGGAAGTGACTGAAAAAGGTATAAAAATTTAGGAAGAATGGACATTTTAATTGAATTGATTCTGCCCACAAGGGATGTAGACAGAGGTGACCACTGCATCAGGCCTTGTTTCACTTTGTTTAACAGAGTTAAGAAATTTTCCTTATAAAGATATTTATATTTACTTGTAACTGTAATGCCTAGGTAGGTAAACTTGCTTTTAACAACTTTAAAAGGGAGACTTGGTAAATCTGGAATAGAAAAAACTTCATTCACTGGAAAGAGTTCACTTTTGTGCAGGTTCAGTTTGTACCCTGAAAACTGGCTGAAATGTGAAAGTAATGACAGCATGGACGGTAATGAAGTGTTCGGGTGCGATATAAAGACCAGCAGGTCGTCTGCATAAAGGGACACCTTGTGTTCAACTCCCTCCCTCCAGATGCCGTTGACGTCTGGGCAGCCTCGCAAGGCAATAGCCAAAGGTTCCAAAGCAAGGTTGAAAAGGAGTGGGCTCAGTGGGCAACCCTGACGAGTACCTCGCTGAAGACTAAATGGCTGGGATTTTTGGAAGTTTGTAAGAACTGTAGCGGTTGGGCTTGTATATAATAGTTTTATCCAACTAATAAAGCATGGTCCAAAATCAAATTTTTCTAAAACATTAAACATATATGCCCATTCCACGCGGTCGAACGCTTTTTCCGCATCCAGAGACAGGACGCATTCAGGCACTGCATCAGAAGGAGCATACAATAAATTGAGAAGACGGCGAATATTAAAATAAGGTTGACGGTTTTTGATAAAGCCAGTTTGATCCTCAGAAATAATTGATGGAAGAATATTCTCTAATCTGCGGGCCAGAACTTTGGCTAGGATTTTAGCATCCACGTTTAACAGAGAGATGGGCCTGTAGGAAGAACACTCCGTTGGATCCTTGTCTTTTTTTTTACAATTAGAGTGATGCATGCTTCATAGAATGTTGATGGGAGCTTACCCTGTTTTAACGAATCAGATAGCACTAAACTTAGCTGAGGAGCAAGCAATGGAGAGAATGATTTAAAAAATTCAGCGGAAAAACCATCTGGACCTGGAGATTTTCCAGACTGTAATGAGGAGATAGCTGCCATTATTTCTTCTTTTGTTATAGGTTCATCTAATTTAGCTTTACTTTCGGGACAGATTGAGGGAATATTCAAACCATTTAGAAAATGATCTGTTAATGTGTTGTCATTAGGATATTCTGAGGTATAAAGCTGAGAGTAATAATTTCTAAATGTGTCATTTATTTCAGAGTAATCAGAGGTGATGTTCCCATTTTCCATGCGAATTTTCGATATGAACTGTTTAGCTTTAAGTCCTCTCAGCTGGTTAGCAAGCAGCTTACCAGATTTATCGCCATGAATATAAAACTTACTTTTGCTCATCCTAAGCTGTCTTTCAACTTGATGTGTTGAGAGAAGGTCATACTTAGTCTGGAGTTCAGTTCTAAGTTTATAAAGTTTGGGGTCTTTCGCTAAAGCATATTGGCGATCTATTACTCCAATCTTGTTGGCAAGATCTTCCCGTTCTTTTCTGGCCTCTCTTTTCATATTGGCGGTGTATGAAATAATTTGGCCCCTGAGGTAGGCTTTCATAGCATCCCACACCACCAGGCTGGGGGTCTCGGCTGACAAGTTTGTGCTGAAGAAAAAAGCCATTTGCTCCTCCATAAATGTAATAAAATTGTTCCTCGACAGTAAGGTTGAGTTGAAGCGCCAGTTTGTCTTCTTATTAGGGAGGCCGGGGAGGGCCAATGACAACACTATGGGGGCATGGTCCGAAATAATGATATTATGATACTCGCAGGAGCGAGCAAATTGAAGCAAGTGGTTATCAATAAGGAAATAATCAATTCTTGAGAAAGTATGATGAACATGTGAAAAGAAAGAGTAATCTCTCCTAATTGGGTGGAGATGGCGCCAAACATCTGATATGGCATAATTGGAAAGGAAAGACTGAATAAGAGAGGCTGATCCGCTGAGAATGCCGGGGTTAGGAGAAGATCTATCTAGCACAGGGTCTAACCAACAGTTAAAATCCCCCCCTAGTATGAGAGAGTATGAACTCAGGTCTGGCAAGGAAGAGAAAAAATGCTCAAAGAAGCCCGCATCATCCACATTTGGAGCATAAACATTAGCCAGAATTACCTTTGTATTATATAGTTTGCCTGAGACTATGACATAGCGACCGTTTGTATCCGATATTACGTTGTGATGTTCAAAGAGAACACTCTGATCAATGAGGATCGAAACCCCTCTGGCCTTGGCCTGGAAGGTGGAATGGAAGTGCTGCCCAGCCCACCGTGACATAAGACGAGAACTATCGGAACCCTTAATGTGTGTTTCCTGTAAAAAAGATATCGCAGCTTTAAGTTGTTTGATGTGTGAAAGCACTCTCCTCCTCTTGACAGGGTGGTTTAAACCCTTAACATTCCAGCTTAAGAAGTTAACTTGATTATGTATTATTATTATTTAGAAAGTAATATAGTTTGATGGCATAAATAATTGAAAAACTCCAGTTGACATCGTTATTATAAGACTGTAGCAGTGAATGCTCGTATATCTTCATTTTACCGGCGTAGACAAAACCACCCCCAACCCCCCAACCCCCTAACAAGACGGCTGCCAAAGAACACAGCAGCAAGCTCCAAGCATACATAGTCACCAAACAAAAACACTTCCTGTTTAACGAACCCCTATCTAAAGCTCCATAGATTAATTGGAAAATATAATCACTCCAAAATGAGTATCTAAGTTTCAGAGAACACTGCCTCCTATGGGCGAGACAAGTAATAAACAATCCGGATGGGATTTCTAAAGTTCCTGAGCATTTGAATTCCGATTACAAGAAAAGAAACAAATATATTCAACACAACTGGCCCCCTTTTATATAACAAATGGGGTTGAGAACATTGCTTGAAGGTTGTACTCACGGTGTACTAACTGAATGTTAATGTTTACCGCCCCTGCTGCAGTCCCGGTGGTTCTCATCACAGTTAAATATGGTGAGCGGCGAGTGATTTAAGAAGTCCTCTGAGAATAGAAAACCCCAAATGGTCTCTTACGAAGGCTAAACCGTAGCAGGGTGGTCAGCCACATATTTGCGTGCTTCGTCCGCCGAGCGTAGCCACTTCTTTTCTCCGGTGGAGAGTGTGATGCGAAGCCGCGCAGGGTACAGGAGAGCGGGCTTCAGACCCCGCTTGTAGAGCTCCGCCATCGCTTCTCTGTACTCGGCATGCTGACTCAAAACTTCGGGGCTGTAGTCCTCCACTACCCGGATCCGCTGACCACGGTACTCGAGCACCCCTCTTCGCCGGGCCTCCCGGATGAGAAGGTCTTTTATCCCATAGCGGTGTAGTCGGAGAATGACCGGGCGCGGTCGTTGTCCCGGAGCCGGCTTGGGAGCTAGTGAGCGGTGGGCTCTGTCAATCTCCGGCGGGGACTGCAGCGTGTCTCTCCCGAACACCTCGCATAGTAACTCAGAGAAGAATTCGGTAGGGCGCCCGCCTTCAACTGACTCCGCCAGACCCAAGATGCGTAGGTTTTGCCGTCTGCTTCGGCCCTCGAGGTCGGTGACTTTAGACTTGAGTTTTGAGTTGTCTTCCCGCAGACCGGAGCACACATTTTCCAGCTCACTGACACGCTGGCTAAGGTCTTCTGATGCCAGCTCGAGGGACCTCAGACGTTGGCCGTGTTCCTCCACCGTGAACCGTACTTGGTCAAACTTCGCCTCCAGCAGGCTAAAAGACGTTTTGAAGTCGGCGGCTAGCGCCTGACGATGTTGCTCCAGAAGCGCGGAGACAGCGTCTAGTGTTATGCTAGCTGTCGAGGACGAGTCGTCCTTTTTGGAAGATTTGCCAGTTTTCGAAGCCATTTTGTGTTAGACCACGATAAGATAGTAAGTACCAACAAATTTCGTCAATTTCTAATCGTAAATTAAAGGAATGGAGTGTTATAAGATGAAAACGGTCAGGAGCTACTCTTCCTTGCTTCTACTCCATGCGGCCGCTTAACCGGAAGTCCGATAATGGGTTATTTGAGTTTCATATCACATGCCTTGTAAGCAGTTTCATTTTAAATAAATAATGCATTTTATTTAAAAGCGCCTTTCAGGACACTCAAGGACGCTGAACAAGATTAAAAACAACCACAGTAAAATCAACAGTAAGAATAAGATAAACAATAATGATTAAAGAAGGTGCTTTAATTTTAAAACTGCCTGTTAATGAAGAAGATGTGAAGTGCCTGAACTTTGCAGAGCTGAAAAGAAGAACAGAGAGAGAAACCATTGTAGAAAAGATTGTAGCATCCTGCAGTTTACATACAGCTAACAAGGTTAATGTCACAACAACTTCAAGAAATTCGGGGGAAAGACTTTTTCAAGTTCTCCCAGGATCATCTCTGTGAAGGAGGCATCACTCGCTCTCCTGCAAACTGAATATCACAAGGCCCAGCTTCTGGTTTTTCTGTTTGAGATACAAATCCCCCTTTCTCCACTTATTTTTCACATAGTGACATTGTAGCTCTGATTTTGCCAGCGTTAGCAGTAAAATCTTCAGAAACACACAACCTGTGGCCCTTCTTTGACGTCTTGGCCCACACTGTTGCTGAAGGAGACGTCACGTTAACTACATGCAGGTAAACAAACACAAGAGCCAGCCAGAGCCTAAAATCAGGATCTTAGACCAGAAGAAATTATAGACAAATCTTCACAAAGCATTAAGAGAGAAATAAGCTCAAGTCCTCTGAGTCCTCCCCGGAGTCTTCATGCATCCAGGGCACGAGTCCGAGTCTAAGTTTGAGTCATCAATGCAGAGGTCTGAGTTGAGTCTTAAGTCTGGCATATCAGGACTGAAGTCTGAGTCCTGGACCTGAGGACAACAACACTTGTATCATGACAAATCATATCGTATCGTATCATATCAAATGACATATTGTATCAAATCCCAGCATGCTTATGGGAGCTAATGGCTTACCCCACCATATGGTATATGGTATCAACAAGCAGAAGCTAGTCTCTCTGACCTTTGTGCTGCAGATTTGACTTGATGCTTGTTCAGTTTGCCTCCGGTGTTGCTTAATGTGGATGAAGTCAGCAACCATCTTCAAAGAGTTGCTAAGGGTTTTGACCAAACAGACTCAGGCATTTTTCATGGCTGAAAGATTAGTTGGAAAACCAGGTTATTAGGTTAGCTACCATTGGTTACTCACCACTGTTCCTCGTTTGGCGTCATTGCAACTCAACCTCCCGTGGCTGTTATTTCTAATGATCCTGTCCTCCTGCTGCTCCCCCTGAATTCTAACTGGTTCATATCTATACACTGGGGATCCACCATGTACAGGTGAGGGAATGTGTTATTTTCATAATTGATGACACCAGTGTTGGAATGCACATTGAAAATTGGCTCAATTGTCGCTATAGTTTATTGATTTACCCTTAGGAAGTAACTCCAGAAGTCACTTCAGTACATTGATTTGTGAAATTTCTGAACACACCATTAAGAGATGTGATAAGTTCCCAAGCACTTTCTGGGTCTAAAAACATAAGCAGCTTCTGCACCAACACGTGTCATATTGCAAACCCAACACATAAATGAGAAGGCCAAAGATAGAAAAGAAGATAGAGAGACAATAACAGAGAGGGAAAATTAGAGGACATAGCATGAAAGAAAGGATTATGTTGCCTAATATTTAGCACTGGATTCACCAAGGGACAAAGCATTCCTGCATATTCTCTGAGCCTAAAGTCATGAAATGAGAAAATTCCATCCATCACCAACAATAAAGACAGTGTTATTGCAAGACTGAAAGTGTTGGGTTACATGATGTTTGTCTCCCTGGAAACAAGCCCACTGGAAGGCGGCAGGGTTAGCAACTGAGTCAAGATCAGAAACAGGTGAAGGCTCTCACTCAGTTATTCTGTCTCTATTGTTATGTGTGCAAGCTGGGAGAATGGTTAGACCTACAACTTCATCGACTATGACAATTATCTTCTCATAAAGAGAAGTATTCCATGTGTGTTCTTGCTCCAAAAGTCTGTGTGAGGGCTGTCTGGAAACTAAGACAGACCAAAACTCTCAACTGATGGAGCTCTTTGACTCTAATCAGCTCTTCAGTCCATACAGCAGAGACCGAGTGCTGACCGTGAGACTGAGCCGAGGGACTGGGAGCTTCACCTGAGTGTCATCCATCTCCATTTACAGGAAGCTGAGTGTGCACGAAGGCCAGGTCTGAACTCGATTGGGAGGTGAGCGGGGAGGTGGCCAATTCCTCATCATTTGGGTGACAACATGTCTTAACTGACACGTTTCTTTGCTGAACTTCTTTGAGCCTCCAAATGATAGCACAAGAGAATGTGTGTGTGTGTGTGGGGGGGCAATGACTGTGAGACAACAGGTGAGGTAGAGAAGGAAATCTGTGTTTCTGGACTTAATGTCCCATTTCCAAACCATCTCTAAACCTAAGGTGTCAGTTAATTCAAAGGTTTGGAGTTTTGAAAGGCTTATGTTGATACTTTCTAGACTTGTTTGAGCTCCATTTAAAAAAAAAAAAACAATCTTATTGTTTGTTTTGTTTTGCTGAGTGAAACAGAAGATGATGTACGATAAACTTGACTCACATCCAGGGCCTGTATACACATCCAGCCTTTACAGAAATGGAGTCTTTAGTCTCAGCGGAACAGCCTGTTTGGCTACAGTGTTAGCCACATGCACGGCTTTAAATAATTGGCCACTTCATTAAAATAACTGCACCACGGTTCAATTTAGGGCCCTGTGCTTTTTAACCTGTAGGTGCTCCTCCTTGGTGATGTCATCAGGGGACACAGAATCAACTTCCACTTCAGCTGACGATACTCGGCTTTACATCTCCGTGTCTCCTGATGACACCAGGGGTCCATTTCACAAAGCAGGTTCAAGAATCTCTGAGTTAAACCCTGAACTCTGAGTTGATCTCCTCTGAGATAGAAGACTCTGAATTTTCTGTTCCAGAACAGCTGATTTGAGTTTGTTTGATCAACTCGGAGTAGTTTCACCTGGAGTTAAGTGCGTGCACCACCACTGTAAAAAGACAGCATTAGTGGAGCCCCGATTCGACGAGTCACCATGGCGACGGGGAAGCAGAGGGCGGCGTTTTTTTAACCCCGCGAGAACTGGAAATCTTAATGTGCTCATACAGAGAATTTGAACATGATTTCAGCAAAAAAGTGCAACACCACAGCAGCTGCAAAAGAGAGGGAGACGGTGTGAGAGAACATGGCTGCTCTGGTGACATTAGTTTAAATGTAGTCCAACAATCACAGTAATATTACAGGGAAAACTGCTGAATGTAGATCATTCATTTATTTTATTTAGGTGCAATCCTGCGGGGGAGAAGCGCACTTGGCAGCAACTTAAGATGAAATATAAGAACATTGTTCAAACAGGTGAGACCTCCACATAATCTCACGGTTTTACATCATTTTGATCACGTTTTACATTGTAAAATAAATATTATGTGGCTTTTTGACTGTGCAGTTGTTTTATCCCCAACATAATGCTGTTTACACACATAAATGTCTTCTCAACCTGCAGACAGTCGCCTTGCATCTCCGATATTATTATTAAAAAAAAAAAACCCTGCCATTTACAAAAAATTGGAGCACAAACACAACATCTGCTGGGATGTGAGAGACTACGGCTGGTAATGTTGCAAATGTAAAGATGGATTATTGTGTCTGTAAATGATGGACTGTGATGTGAAACGGTAACGTTTAAAAAAGAACGAGAATTGTCTGGAAATGTCAGAACATCCATGCGATGATGATAATCTCCCGAAAAATATTTTAAAATATTAATATTAATAATGCTGCACCTTCATCAACGAGTTCATTGTCAAAAGAACATGCTACGTTTGTGACAAAAGTCAACTTGTATGTTTCTTAAATAACAGACAGCAGAGCCGTGTTACGCCAAAACTCGCCTGCTGACTGAAAGAATGAGTAAATCAAATATGGTGTGTGGTTGAAAGGGGGCGGAGACAGAGAGAAACTCCAGGTTCATTGACAAAAACCTGGTCCAGACCAGGTTAGTTTCACAGTGTCTGTTACTACAGTAACTGACCGAGAGCAGAAGTTACCTCTCTTTGTGAAACAGGCTGTAGTAAACCCTCGTTCTCTGTTTGAGTTACCTCGATTTGTGAAACGGAAAATTCAGTTTCCCTCATTTCAGGGTTAATAGACACAGAGTTTTCACTAAACCTGCTTTGTGAAACGGACCCCAGGTGCTGCAGGATGTAATGCAGTCCCATGTTGACTGCATCCTCAGCCGACCTGTTTGCCTGGTAGCAAAACTGCAGGGGGTCTAGCAGGGGTCCTGTGATGTCCTTCAGATGGCCCAACATCAGCTGTTCAGAGGACTTCATGACCACAGATGTCAGGGCGACAGGCCTGTAGTCGTTTAGTCCTGTGGTGGAGGGTTTCTTTGGGACTGGGATGATCGTGGAGCGTTTGAAGCATGAGGGGACCTCACACAGCTCCAGAGATCTGTTGAAGATCCGGGTGAAGATAGGGGGTCAGCTGCTCAGCACAGGCTCTCAGACAAGAGGGGGAGACACCATCAGGTCCTGGAGCCTCTTTTGTCTGTGAAACTGCTGGCACATATCCTCTTCACAGATCTTCAGTACTGGGGGGGTTGCAGTGGGGGTAGAGGTGACCAGGGGGGCAGGTAGCCCATTGTAGTCAGGGTAAGTGAGGGGTGGGAAAGAGTCTCTTTCAAACCTGGTGTAAAACAGGTTCAGCTCCTCAGCCAGTCGGGGTTTCTCCACGGAGGGGGGATGGTCTCCTGTAGTTAGAAGACCTCTCCACACTGATGACGGATCGTTAGCAGTGAATAGTTTCTCCAGCTTCTCAGAGTAGCTCCTCTGAGCTGCTCTGATCTCCTGTGTCAGCGTGTTCCTGGCCTGCTTGTACAGGAGCCTGTCCCCACTTCTGTAGGCCTCCTCCTTGGCCCGGTGGAGCTGCCTCAGTTTCCCAGTGAACCAAGATTTATTGTTGTTGTATGTGCAGAATGTTCTGGTCTGCACACACAGGTCCTCACAAAAACTGATGTAGGATGTCACAGCGTCACAAGGTCCATGAATGTAAGTGGCTGCAGCTTCAGAGACACTTAGACGCCCAATCTGTGCAGTCAAAACAGGCCTGAAGCTCCTGCTTTGACTCTTCAGTCCACCTCTTCACTGTCTTCACTACAGGCTCTGCAGATTTCAGTTTCTGCTTGTAGGTATGAGGTAGGGATGAGGTGGATCAAACAGTGATCAGAGAGTCCCAAAGCTGCACTGCGAACAGAGTGATAAGCGTCCTTTATTGTAGTGTAGCAGTGGTCGAGAATATTGGCGTCCCTGGTGGGACACGTGACGTGCTGTTTGTATTTGAGGAGTTTGTTGTTGAGGTTTGCTCTGTTAAAAGCCCCTAAAATGATTAGCAGTGAGTCTGGATAATTCCTCTCCAGGTCTGTGATCTGGTCAGCGAGCTGCTGCAGCACCTCCATTACACACGCCTGCGGTGGGATGTAAACACCGACCCGCACAAACAAGGTGAACTCCCGCGGTAAATAAAACGGGCGACAGTTTATGAAAAAAGATTCCAGCTGTGGGCTACATGTCCTCTTCAACACTGTGACATCCGTACACCAACCTTCGTTACTATAGAAGCACGTTCCGCCTCCCCTCGTCTTCCCTGAGAGCTCTGTTACGCGGTCGGCGTGCAGGAGCTGGAAGCCGGGCAGATGTAGTGCGCTGTCGGGGATGTGTTCACTGTGCCAAGTTTCAGTGAAGCACAGAGCAGTGGATCGGCCATAGCCTGAGTTTTTGATGTTAAGGAGCAGCAGTTCATCCATCTTGGTTGCCAGGGAGCGGACGTTGGCCAGGTGGATGGACGGGAGTGCGGTGCGTAATCCCCTGCTGCCTCAGTTTAAACTTCTCCTGCCAGCGTTGGTGACTCCGGTAAACTCCATACAGAGCCGCTGCTCCTCCGACCAAAACATCTGTAAAACTATCTGGTTCAGTGAAAACCAGAGAAAAAGTTCCAACAGATGTAAGGCCAATGTTTATGAGCTCTTCCCTGGTGTAAGTGACCAGGGAAGGAGAGCAGAAAGCAATAAAAACACTAAAAAATGCACTAAGTACAAGAGAGCACAGTACCGAGGCAACCATCCGCGGCGCCATCTTGGAACTTCTCAGGCTCTCCTGGCATCAAATCTCTGTGTGTCAAGATAGGGACACGTCTATCTTTTAGCCAGAAGTCCAAGGAAATAAAATATGCTGAGTTTTGTCAGATTGACATTGAGGAGGAAATGCTCTAAGACTGTGAAGCTGCTGTTATTGATGAGAACGGACACCACAGACAGACAAACAACGGACTTTACAGGAGAAATTTCACCATTTGGAATAATTTGATGAAACAACACTTTTGATATGTTTGAACTCTGGATTCCTCTGGTGGAAAGCTGAGTGAATATTTGGGGTGCAAACTATGGGTGTGATGTAATGACCCCAAAACAGGTAAGACGTTCCAGCTGTTGTGATCACCACCCGAGCTATTTGATTGCTAAATACGTCTTTTCTGTCAAGTAAGCTGTGAAACAAACTCACTGGATGAAATGTGAAGAATCTAAACTTTCTAACACAGGATGCGTTCCACTGTTGACAAAGGCGTTGATGTTAATACTTTGATAACCTAAGAGGAATGGCAAATGGCCCGCCGGTGGGCTGGTGGTTGCATGAGAGGTTGAGAACATAAAGAAAACAGGTTTTTATCATTTAAAGAATATCACCTGAGTCCACCCTATTCTCCCTGGGGCTAACACAGAGACGCTGATGCGTGCTTTTATCACCTGTTGAACAGACTACTGTGATGCCCTGCTTTCTGGTCTTCCCAAAAAGAAAGTTACAGGTTCACAATTATCTCAAAATTCAGCAGCTCGTGTCCTAAGACCAGGAAGCCGGCCCACATTACACTGGTTTTAATATCCCTGTATTGGCTCCCCGTGTGTTTCAGGATCGATTTTAAGGTTCTTCTACCTGCTTTTTAAATGTTCTTCTTATCTTTCAGAACTGCTTTTACCCTATGAACCCTCAGTTTGGTTTATTGAAGAATTTGGGAAATGGATGTTTTTAGCCAACAACGCCACCTCAGGGATTTCACCCAAGGAAATGGTTACAAATAATATGTGAATAAGGCACTCAGGTTTGTTCTACCTCTAAATGAGCAGGAGACGTGGTTCCAATTTCAATACAACTTTTCTCTTTATTGTTCACAATAATAAAAGGTCATCTAAATGGGGGGGGTCCTTTCAGGAACTGAGCTTATCAATCGTGCAGCCACCAGAACACCAGGTAACCACCTTTGGTCCTCAGCCACTGAAAAGGATAATTTAAAAAAGGGATTAGTGGGACCGCACTCAAACAACAGAAAAGAAAATACAAACACAAAATAAACTGTACTAAAGCAATCCTTAAAGAAACAAAATAGAATTTACCACAAACAATACTTGATACACAAAATCAGATGTTAAACAACTCAGAAAATTAGAATTAAGTTAAAGAAATAACTGATTAAATTGAGAGAAAAAGAAAAAAAATAGATGCAAAGAAATATTCTTAAATCAATTATTCAAACAAATTCATGGAAACAGTATTCAGCCCAAAATACGTGTACCCATGAACTCAGAAAAACAAACAAAATAGACCAGTAATGTAGCTTAATATTTGGAATAAGAGAAAAGAAACTGGAAAGAAACCCAAAGAAACAAAACAAGCAAAAGAAAGAACAATAACCAAATGGTCAAATAACCAAAAGTTAACCCCACAATTTAACAATTGCTCTCTTTTTAAAACTCTTTCTGCAAGAGATGCTGAATGAAATCAGTCCACAATGCAATTACACAAGAAACGTCCATTTTAGCCCTTCATACAGCGACAGACCTCACAGTGTTAGGACAGAAGTAGCAGAACATCAAGCAGCAGCTTGAAGCCTAATATAACAACAAAGGCTTAAAAGTCCCAGCAGCCAGAGGCAGAAAGCCACAAAAAGTTCAGTCTGTCCATCAGACAGGCTCACAGAGGCAACGGGCTAAAGCAGAGGCAAAGGGCAAACCAGGAGTGCAGCAGCATCAAGACGGCGTCACAGCTGTGATTTCTTACATTAAGTTCAACACTGCTGGAGCTCCCCAGAGTGGCACCCGGCACACAAAGCCCTTGTCACAAATAAACTAACCTTAGTTCATTTTGCAGGAGCAGAAGAATACAGGTACAGACTTAGCAAGACTCATACAAACCAATCAGGCCACGGGGTAGACCAGGGAGAGAGAGAGGGATGAGATAAGTCTGCATACAAAGAGCAGAAGACGACAGCGGTTCTACAGGCGGAAATTGTGAGACAACTATCGACCCCGAATCTGAAAAGAACAAGCCCAGTAACAGAGTAAATGGTGGATTCTTGTGTTGATTTGCCTGGAGCCACACTGTAGCAGCATAGAGAAGTTTATTTCTACGTCATCACTGCTGATCTGGGAGCCACTGTTACTTTCACTGAGCTGCTTTGTTGAGTGAAGCTTGCTCTGGTGAAGCTGCTGATGATGGAGCATCCTGCTTGAATGATCTTTGCTCTGTTATACTGCTGGTCTGATGCCTCTGCAGACGTTTGTGTGTCTCTGGGCTGCTGATACTCCGGTCACTTGGCCTGATTAGAGGCACTGACATTTTACACAACTCTTAAGAGTTCAATTGATATTTAAATCGTGTGATTGAGAGATTGCATTTAGATGAACCACTTATTTCTTAGGTTTAGATTATTTTGTATAACTTTATTTCTCCTTTTGTTTGGGTTAGTGGTGTGGTTTTTCTGTTATTCAGATTATTCTATGTATTTTTGTTTTGTTTAGGATTATTCCATTTAGCTTTTCTTTTGGTTGGGTTATCTTGTGTAGCTTTTCTTTTTCTTTTGTTTAGGTAATTGATATCGTTAGCTTTCTTTTGTTTATATTACTTTCATAACTTTATCTTTTTGGTTGAATTATTTTCTTTAACCTAATACTCACTTTGGTTCCTTTTGTGTAAGAATTAATTTTGTTTTGTTTCATTTCATAATACTGTTTTTGGGTTTTCCTTATTTGGCTTTGGGTATTTTGTGGGCTTTTCTTTGTAGGTAGTTTTGCAAGTTTAAGTTCAAGTTGTGTTATTATATTTGGGGAATTAGTTTTCATATTTTGTTACATGTATTGTGTTTCTCTTTTTCTTTTTTTTTTCACCCAATCCCATCAACTGTTTATTTCTTTTTCAGTTGCTGAGGGCCAGTGGTGGTGGTGCTGGCGTTCCAAGTGGTGTTACATCATGTTCAACCCTTTTTTTAATACCAAAACAATGCATCATGTAGTGGAAGAGAGTGTGGATGCCATTTGCACTGGGGGTTGTCAAAGTGTAATGAAGGATCTTTTCAAATTGTACCTGTGTAAATGCAAGACAGTCAATGAAAGCCTGTGATGGTGAAGACTAAGGTTAGCTGCATTCTTTGTCTCTGTTTCCGTTTAGTTTTGTTCAGAGCAGCTTGAAAGTGGATTCAAGAGACTGTGCTGAATTCCACTTATTGAATCATTTTAATGAATGCTTTTTGGTATGGGGTACTTTCTTAAATGGTCTGTTTTGGATCAGGTCCACAATTTCTGCCTTGTGAGGTCAACTCCACTGAGGTCATTTCCTCTGTGTTTCCTGGGAATGTGGAGGTCACATTAAGTCTGTGGAGGGACAATAAAAGCAGTGATGGACCTCAGGCTTCATTCAGACCAGTTCCAAAGCCAAAGTCACACTTAAGTAATTCAACCACAGTCCGAAGGCAGAAGAATTAAGACACTCTTGTGGCTTATCATGCATGTATGTGGTTTACTGATCTGTTCAGAGCTTGTATAAGATCTGTGAGAGACTTCTCTGCTGCTCGCTTTGTTATGGTAACATGTTAAACAGTGGTTCTTTGTTAGTCGGCCGAAACACCCCCTGTGTGATCACCGCAGGATGCAGGTCTCATAGAAAGCACACACACACACACACACACACACACACACACACACACACACACACACACACACACACATAAACTTCGAGAACTTATACATGAGAGAATTCACCCTCCTGTGAATGTTTAATAAGCAAGGAGAGGGGCCAGTCAAAATTCACACACACAAACTTAGTGAGAGGTGTCTCACATGAAGAGCTTTAACTGACGCCAAGAACGGTGGGAGAGAGAAAGGTGTGTGTGAGGGATTTGTGTCTGTACGTATGTGTGTGTACATATACTGTATAGGGGTGGTGTGAAGGTGTGAATCAAATACTTGACTAAGTTGCTCCACTCGTTTTTTTTTGTTGTTTTTTTGCCAAGACTTATAGACACATTACACTAGCTGTCATGTGTTTTAGCATGTGTGCTCACTGTGTGATGAAGTAAATGTTCACATTAAAGCAGAGATTCAATATTCTCCTTGCATGTGGCAAGTTGGACACTTTGCACTGAGCAAATTCATCAACTTTACTGCAACACCAAACAAATACCAAACAAGTGGAGCCAGGCCAGAAATGAACAGGTTTGGGTCTTTTCAGTTTTACAGTAGTGCAGGTCAGACCCTATAAATGAGGAGATGCTCATCATTGGGGTTAGAGGTGTGAAATGTTCAGCCCAGCACCTGCAGCTGTCAAACACTCCTGTTCACTCCTCAGACTGAACGGTGTGTGACCCGAGTCTTGATGGAGAGCTAGCAGCAAGAAGACAGAATAAACACAGCAGGTTCTGATCTGGTGAGAGTCTGGTGACAAGTGGATGTTCGACAAACTGCAGTTCCATTTAGGCTTTTACCAGAGGCTGCTGCTTTTTTTGTTGTTTTGGCTTCTTGTTTTTCTGACCAAATCTCTGTTTGTGGTGTGCATGACCCTATGAATAAAGTCAATACCTTAATTATTACCACCTACTTGGAAAAACATCACAACTGTAAGTATACATTTTGTCAGGCTGGCTGGCTGACAGCTACACAGCTGACCAAAGCTGTCACACCTGGTGTTACAGTGTACCAAGTGGAGCCAAATTATAAGAAAAAAAGAAACTGAAAAATGACAGTTATTTACTGAAGAAAATTACTGAAGACTTTATTCTTTTTCATAGCAATACACCTGTTCTTTCTGTTCCCTTTGACTTAGGAGCTTCTGTATATTGGTTAAAAATCACCAGAGTTACACAAATGAAGGCAAAATTGAAGTGACAGACACATGACCCAAGTGAAAAGAAATCCTTTTCTTTGTGGAAAGAAGATATTTTTCTCCTAACATGCTTGTACTCAATGAAAGCGGCAGGAAAACACCTGTTGGTGTCAGATGACCAAAGTTTCATAAATTTGTGTCAAACTGTAGAAGTTATTTCAGACACTTGGGACAAACAAACAAACAACCTAATTCCAGGACTGTGCAAAACAATCCACACCTGCGTCCAAGTATCTCTCCTGTCTCCTCAGTGCAAAACAAAGCCATAAAACAACTAATCTGGGCCCTAGTGGAGAGCTGGGGCCAAACATAACTTCTCCACAGGTCACAGGTCAGGAGGAGTCACAAAGGATGCATTATAACCTTCACAGAAAACAAAGCCTTTACAACGCGACTGGATCCAAGTACAACCCAACTCACAGAAACAACGTCATAATGGTACATTTGGATGATGCCACATCTGATTCCCAACAGATACTGCATTGTTGCATCAAAGCCAGATACTAGTTTTAATCCCCTGATCGATCCAAAGGAATCCTGCGGCCCTAAAAAAAGCTGTCCACCCTGCCCGGAAGGAATCGGTTTTCAGAAACGGAACACCAGTCCCGCTCCAAAAAAAGCAAGGACTTGACCATCAAGGCGGATCCTCTGGGTTATAAAAATGCGTTTGCAGTAGAGAGAAAAAAGTGTTTTTAGCATGCTTGTGTTGTCNCTCCTCAGTGCAAAACAAAGCCATAAAACAACTAATCTGGGCCCTGGTGGAGAGCTGGGGCCAAACATAACCTCTCTGCAGGTCACAGGTCAGGAGGAGTCACAAAGGATGCATTATAACCTTCACAGAAAACAAAGCCTTTACAACGCGACTGGATCCAAGTACAACCCAACTCACAGAAACAACGTCATAATGGTACATTTGGATGATGCCACATCTGATTCCCAACAGATACTGCATTGTTGCATCAAAGCCAGATACTAGTTTTAATCCCCTGATCGATCCAAAGGAATCCTGCGGCCCTAAAAAAAAGCTGTCCACCCTGCCCGGAAGGAATCGGTTTTCAGAAACGGAACACCAGTCCCGCTCCAAAAAAAGCAAGGACTTGACCATCAAGGCGGATCCTCTGGGTTATAAAAATGCGTTTGCAGTAGAGAGAAAAAAGTGTTTTTAGCATGCTTGTGTTGTCGTTACTTCTGCAGAGCTCACCACTTACTTTGTTCATATTTGCTTGTTGTGAATAAAGTATTTTGAATTCAACTGATCGGTCTCCTCTGCTGCTTGGACTCCTGAGCCTTCCTCTAGAGCCAGCTAGCCTTAGCGCAATAGTGAACTAGTGCTGTCAGTTCAGGCTTCAAGATTTGAGGCCTACTCTGGCCTTCCTTCAACCAACGGTACTTCAGACATCAAGAATAAGCCTCTACAAAACGATTGGTCTGTTAGGCTGAGGAAATCAAATATGAAACAAGCGTCTTTTTGTATGCTCAAGTTTTAGTTATGCAAACATGGCATGTGGTGAAAAATGCAATATAAATGTATTAACTTATATATTAACTTTTTTCCCCACACTTTTATGATCTTGTAATGTCTGTGGCTTGATAACTTATTTGGATAACCAAGTATGGCTAGATTATAGTTTCTATAGTCTGCAGAAAGAATATTGTTCTTGTTCATTTAAGTTTGCTTCTTACGGTATTCAGTGCATGAGCCTGTCCCCTAGTAACTAAGTGGTTCAAAGAGATCCAGCTCGATCAATCAAGATTTTTTTTCTGTTTCTGGAGCAGATCTACAAAGAAGCTGATAACATACCTTTAACTCCAATTAGCCATTTACATAAACTAAATCTTTAAAATCAAAAGCATGCATGCCATAATAATGCACAAGACTGAGGTGGGCTTTACCTTGGCAGGATATTTGGTCCTGGCCTCTGGATGTTCAGGGCCCCTGGTGTCTCAGACACCGCTGTAGACAGAATAATGCTAGATCCATGGCCAAACAATTAACATTTATCCATTTAAACCAATGATTTCATGGTAACCTGAGGAGGCAAAGCGTGGGGATCATCTTATCTATCAGAAAACAAACAAACAAGAACAAACACACAAAAACAAACAGATAAATGTTTTTTTCTGAGCAGTTGAGCGATTTCCGACTTTTTGAGTGTTAAAAACAAACCAAAACACAACTGCAAAAATAACTATTGAAGAAAAGTAGTTTCATCCTGTACTTATTCTATTTTTATCAGGAAACAAAGTACTCATTCTCTTAAATCTGACAGCAACAACATGAAATACCAACAAAATCAACAACCTAATGGTAACAAGGCTGAAGTTGGTATCAGATTCACTGATGCGATGGGAATTTTTCACCACCTTAAAAGTGTCATGGCGGTATTCAGGCGTTTTCCTATTTCATGAACTGAGGGCATGAAACATTGTTTGAAGATGAAAGAAGAATCAGCCGTACTGATTGCAATGGTATGCTATTCATCTAAAAACCAGGATTTTATTTATTTTAATTGTAGATTTACTCTCTGATATGTGCAACTAACAACAAAATCTAAATGATGTATTTCTATGTCTTTTTCCGATCTACATCACATTTGACCTGTTCCTGACATAAAACCACAAGACTTAGAGCCTAAATATTCAGAAAAAAAGAACACTCTCCTATTTGTGAAACCTTTATTGTATTTGTGGAAATGCCAAAAAGGCACATTTCACTGATTTTTGGCTCATCCAGACCACATTGGAGCAGGTCCAGGTCAAGAACTGCTCCATGAAGACTCCTATAATCTGAACTGAATTACTCCTCAGAGTCTAAGCATTCATAAAAACACAGTCTCTGATTTGTGAAACCTTTATTCTATTTGTGAAAATGCTAAGGAGGCAGATTGTAGAGCATTTTTCTCATGGAGGGAGGGGTTTCATTACTTCTTAATCAAATAAGTAAAGCAAAATAAAAATGAATACTTGTTTATTAATGAATTAAATACTTTTTTTTTTTTTTCACCTTGTCCTGTTCAGCATCACGACAACAGAATTGTGGTCCGGCTGCCGTATTTTGCAGAACACATTTTACTTTGCCAAGAGGAGCCGTTTGTGTAAAACGCTCCCCTTGAGATTTAAATGATATTTTTATTAGTGTTTTGTAATTTATTTTTTCTGTACATTGCCAAGGTTAAAGGTTACTGCCTGAACGGACTAGGGTGAAAACAGATGAGGGATAGTGACAGAGGGAAAGAGCAGACAGAGAGGGAGAGATAAACAATAAAACAACAGAAGANAACAACCACAACAACTGGACGAGTGAACGCAGACAGGGGATCCAAAACCAGCAGCTGATCCTGCAAGAAAAAAAAACAAGGGGAGAAAAAGAGAGACAGCAGACAAAAAGGAATAGAAGGAAACACAGTATCCCGAGGTCTTTGACACAACAATCTCTAGGAGCACCTGTGGAGAGATGAACTGGAGAGATCATGAGAATCAATGAGCACAGCAATAACTATTATAAATCTATATGCACGGGAACATATGTGTACACATATACTTACCTACACAAGCAGCTGCATGGGTGTGAATGCAGATGATAAGAGTTGAGTTATGTTTGGTGTTCAGTGATCATGCCAGGGAGTGAACATGCAGGTGTAGCCCTGCTGCCTCCAAGGACCGGATACACACCTAGAGGGCCCCCAGCGCCGGGCAACCGGCAGCTATGACAGAGCGCAGAGCCCAGCCAGACCATCCCGGAGACAGCTACGCACCAGCTAAGGAGGAGGCAGTGAGAAGAGACAGGGGCAGGCGGGAGGCAGTCCCCAGACCTTGCGGGGTAGGGGTCCCCGGCGGCCAGGGGCAGGGGCCCACCAGCCCCGCTAGACGCCGGGCCCCCGATTGCGTGTCGGGAGCAGGATTCGGGGCCCCTTGAGCCCAGTGGCCAGCCCCCAGCCCGAAGGGGGGGACAGGCCAAGCCCCCGGGAGACAGGACCAGCCTGGGCAGCCACCCACCCTGGGCCGGAGCCCGCCTCCAGCGTTCGCAGCCAGGCCCCAGAGACCATGGAGCCCCCCCCTCCCCANGAGACAGCTACGCACCAGCTAAGGAGGAGGCAGTGAGAGGAGACAGGGGCAGGCGGGAGGCAGTCCCCAGACCTTGCGGGGTAGGGGTCCCCGGCGGCCAGGGGCAGGGGCCCACCAGCCCCGCTAGACGCCGGGCCCCCGATTGCGTGTCGGGAGCAGGATTCGGGGCCCCTTGAGCCCAGTGGCCAGCCCCCAGCCCGAAGGGGGGGACAGGCCAAGCCCCCGGGAGACAGGACCAGCCTGGGCAGCCACCCACCCTGGGCCGGAGCCCGCCTCCAGCGTTCGCAGCCAGGCCCCAGAGACCATGGAGCCCCCCCCTCCCCAGAACCCAACGCTCCCCGATCTTAACCCGCTGGGACCCCCCTCCCCTCCATACCTTACCCCACCAACCCTCCCTGGAACCCTAGTCCTCACCCCCTTAGTGTGGGCCAGGGGACAATTCAGCCGAAGACAATCACAGACAAGGACAACCACATCATTCAGTCCACACTGCTCATTCACACAACAACACAACACTACAGCGACACACCAACAACATGACACCACAACACAACAAAGCTACAACATGACAGCGACACCACAACAACATGACACAACCACACTTCACTCCCCCCCTCCCCTTATAACGCCCATATGAATACTTATTATATATTATTATAAATTATATATTATATTATAATATATATGGATATATATTTTTAACTCTCCTCTCCTCGAGGTAGGGCAAAGGACGCCCGGGGCGCCGCCTGACCCCAGCCAAATCACCTGCCCCGAACTCCGGCCAGCGGGGCCCGCCTACCCCCCCGCCCCAGGGAGCAGCCAGGAAACCAGGGTGTGAGGAGGGCCCCCATACCCTACCTCCCCCGCTCCATAGTGTGTAGATGGTTGTGTCCTAAAAGCAGTTAAAATGGTTAAAATTGAGGAGCAGACCGCCACGCAGCTCAGGGGGCGGAGCCTCCCAGATTATCGGCTGAGAGACCCCACCCACCATTTGCCACTTGGTCCACCCCCCAAGGCCCTGGGTGTATGTAGTGTGGTGTGGTTGGTATCATATAGTGTCGACTTAAGTGCAATTAAAACTGAGGAGCAAGTCATCCAAGGGTGCAGCGAAAGTGGTCCCTACGGTCCCTTCCGCTGCACCTGGTGAGCATGCCCCTCTAGGCCCTAGGTGTGTGTGTGTGTGTGTGTGTGTGTGTGTGTGTGTGTGTGTGTGTGTGTGTGTGTGTGTATGGAGGAGCGGGGGAGTGAGGGCTTGGGGGCAAAGTAGGACCGGAGAGGAGAGACCTCCCCTCCGGAAGGCGAGCCGCCATGGTGGCGGCATTAGGGACATCCCAACATACCCATTTCCTGACCTGAGGAGGAGACCAGCCGAAGCCTGCCGACGGCCAGCCTGCTTAGGACAGAGCTGAAGAAAAGCCCTGGGACGTGAATTCGCCACTAGGCCGGCAGATAAGAGTCGCCTCCGCTGGACAGGACTGGATTGACGGGATCCGATGTGCTGTGGGGTCGTCCGAACCCTCCAACAAAAATTTAAGTGAGTATCAGACTCATAAAGACCAAATTGAGAAGTTAGAACACGTTTACATCAATCTAGTATCAGTAAGACGCAGGGTTATACTGTGTAAAAGTTAAAGGATTTACTCCAGGGTCACTGGAGAGACGTTTGAAGACTAAAAAAAAAAAAAAAAAGACATCCTAAAAATTTCTTAGAAATAAGAGTTTTTGGAAGATCTAAAACAGGGGTTTTTAACAAAATGACAAGTAGACAAAAAGACACATACACATACAGGCAAACCCACACAAACACGCACACCCACACACACATGTACCCACCACCAGTGTAAGGGCTGAATTGTCCCCACGCCCGCTCTGACCACCCCCACTCCACCCTGTCCCGCCTTACCCTACCCTGCCCCACCCTACCCTACCCAGCCCCACTCTACCACACCCTGCCTCACCCTTACCCACCCCCTACTACCTCCAAGCCACCCCCTCCCCCCGGCCTGCCCTGGTATGTGAGCCCCATGGTCCCAAGAACACTGACTGGACACCAGAAGCATGCCCCGACCCACCCCTATGGGGGCGTGCCCAGGCAGGCCCCAGCACCCCCGAGGTCCAGGCCATGCCCCCCCCCCAAAGACAGAGGACACGCCCCAGGCACCGGGGCCCACATCTCACCCCCGTCCATGTCGGAGTTGCCCAGCTATCCACCCGGGGCTAGCGGCCCCCACCCCAGGCCCGCCAGCCACCCCCACTCGCCGCCGACGGAGTGTCCCCGCCCCCCCAGACCCCAGCCCACAGCCCCCACCCCACCAGCCCCACAGCTGCCCCTGCAACAGCCAGCCCAGCCCCGCAGACCGTGGCACCGCCGGGAGGGCGGCGACCAACAGCCCCCCCAGCCTATACCCAACCATCAGTGGCAGCAAGATCCCTACTAACACCAACTAAGTAATGGAGCTAATCACAGGGAACCAGGGAGAATCAACATCTTCCAATTTGTGCTCGGTGGAAGAGGCAGACATTAATTAAATACTTTTGAAACCTAAGGCTGACTCTCCTTTCGTCTTACTACAATGTGTCATGCTCTCAGTTCATGAAGTAGGAAAACCACTGAATACTGCCATCTACAGGCGAGACGACACTTGCAAGGTGGACCGGGAAATTCCAGTGGGAGGCTGTGAAGGGGATGCCAATTTCTATGCCAACTTCAGCCTCGTCTAATGGTAAACAATCTGTAGTCAACCTATAATGGCACTTCATTTAGAGTGCAGTTGGTTGAGACCGAGAACACCAAAAATAAGTCAAGATCTTGAGAAAACAACTGAAATTAACTCTTTATCTCGAGAAAACTGAGAAAATGTTTATTATAAAATCATGGCCTTTTAGGGCTTCCGTACATTTGCACCTTATAACAATATACTTAATTTAGGTGCAATCCTGCGGAGGAGAAGCGCACTCGGCTGAAACTTAAGATGAAATATAAGAACATTGTTCAAACAGGTGAGACCTCCACATAATCTCACAGTTTTACCTCATTTTTATCATCATTTACAGACACAATAATCCGTCTTTACATTTTGTAACATTACCAGCCGTAGTCTCTCACATCCCAGCAGATGTTGTGAATTGTGCTCCAATTTTTTTGCAAATGGCAGGTTTTGTTTTTGTTTTTTTTTAATAATAATATCGGAGATGCAAGGCAACTGTATACAGGTTGAGAAGACATTTATGTGTGTAAACAGCATTATGATGGAGATAAAACAACTGCACAGTCAAAAAGCCACATAATATTTATTTTACAATGTAAAACGTGATCAAAATGAGGTAAAACCATGAGATTATGTGGAGGTCTCACCTGTTTGAACAATGTTCTTATATTTCATCTTAAGTTGCTGCCAAGTGCGCTTCTCCCCCGCAGGATTGCATCTAAATAAAATAAATGAATGATCTACATTCAGCAGTTTTCCCCTGTAATATTACTGTGATTGTTGGACTACATTTAAACTTATGTATTGACCAGAGCAGCGATGTTCTCTCACACCGCCTCCCTCTCTTTTGCAGCTGCTGTGGTGTTGCACTTTTTTCCTAAAAACATGTTTCAAAGCTGTATGAGTGCATTAAGATTTCCAGTTCTTGTGGGGTAAAAAAACGCCGCCCTCCACTTCCCTGTTGCCATGGTGACTTGTCGAATCAGGGCTCCACTAATGATGTCTTTTTACAGCGGTGGTGCACACGCTTAACTCCAGGTGAAACTACTCCGAGTTGATCAAACTAACTCAAATCAGCTGTTCTGGAACTGAAAACTCAGAGTTTTCTATCTCTGAGGAGATCAACTCAGAGTTCAGGGTTTAACTCAGAGATTCTTGAACCTGCTTTGTGGAACGGAGCCCAGGACCCATGTTTCATCTTCAGTGACTACGTTTACATGCACACCATATTCGGGTTATGGTCCATATTCTGATTAAGGAAATATTCCGAATAAGGTGTTTACATGCACCACAGAGTGCTGAGCGAACGGAATATTCCCGTTTACGTGTTAATCAGCATATTCTGAATAAACCGTAGCAGTAGTTGTAGTAGCGTCATGACAAGACGTCATCTAGGGGCATTTTTTTTAAAAACACTGTATTGACATTCGCACCAACTGCTCAGAGATGCTTGTTTATTGTTTATTCTGTGAAATATTTGTATCAGTGGCAGCTGCTGGTCGTTCAAGAAGGGGCAGTTCATTTTTTTTCCCAGCCTACATTATAAGTGTGTTTGTTTATTTTTATGTAAATTATACCCTCCTTTTCTTTTCTAGTCGTTTCAGACAAAGACAAAGTTTCTGATGATTCAGTAAAGCCACCGGATCAGTTCAGTACAACGGAATGAGAGACTCTGAAAATGGTGGATGTAAAAACTTGAAGATCGCTGATTCACTCATTTCGTTGTCAATCAAAAAGAAATTCCCCCTCAGACAGATCATCCAATCATCGCGCAGAAACTGAGGGCCCGCCCACTGCCCCATAGACCCCAGGGACGCTGAGCGTCTGTCCGTCTAAAACACTGTGGAGCTGCAGAGATGAATGAGAAATAAGTCGTGACAGTTTCCTGTGATAAGCAGCTGATTCTCAACAAAACATGAAAGTGTTCTTGCGCATACTTAGCACACAGTACTGTTTTCTCCTCGCCCCAAAAGTGTAGAGACTTTTGCCTTCTCGCCGTTTTGAACATGCGCAGACGGAAAACATCCTTTAACGCAGTTTACTCTGGAGCATATTCCGATTAATGCGTTTACATGACCCAATATTCGGGTTAATACAGGCATAAGCTACGGGTTTCGGATTTTTAATAATCGGAAAATGAGC
The DNA here is from genome assembly GCA_008086565.1 of Thalassoma bifasciatum. NCBI lineage: Eukaryota > Metazoa > Chordata > Actinopteri > Labriformes > Labridae > Thalassoma > Thalassoma bifasciatum. Next base: position 178,766 of record RPOG01000605.1, on the reverse strand, counting down.
TTATTCGGGTTACGACAATTGGAATAAGGTGTTTACATGACTCCTACGCAATCCGAATATTGTCCTTATTCCGATTAATACAGGAATATGGTGTGCATATAAACGTGGTCAGTGTCAACAATCAGTGGGTGCTACAGTGTCAACCCTCTGTTCCAAACCTCAGGCAGACGAGTCCACTTTAATGACCCGGCAGTAGATCCCACCTGCAGATTTCTGTCCATGAGTCAGAGCAGATGACAGAGCATATGAGGGAATTGTTCACTGTGCAAATGACACATGAATCACAAATCATGACTTGCTCATGCAAATTAGCCGTGACTCATGAATCATAAATCATGAATGGCGTGTGAAAGCGAATCATGAATTGGCCTCTTGCTCATGCTGTCTTTTCACACACTGTATCTTGAATTTGCATTCTAATGTGGTCAGTCCTCTCCTGGATTTTGATAGGCTGTTGAACTAGGCCTTTTCGTCAATTTGCATGTGCGCTTGCATTCATCATCACTGCCTACAAACTGTGAACTGACCTATTGTTCATCTAAAGACCTCTGAGCAAAACCAAATTTTGCATCTTTCTACAATCTTTTGAGTAGGAAAAGAAATAAAGATCATGTCTCACTTTTTGTTTATTTGAAAGCTTGTAACACCATGCTAGTCCTGAGTGGTGTTTGTATGATTGAAATATCTGTAGAGAGGGCTGGAGGAGTTCGTTCTAACATCCAGCAGCTGAACAGATTATTGACTTCAAATAACTTAATGAATTTAGATTGAAGTCAGTCAGAATCTCAGTGTTTACCCTGCAGTGCTTAATTTTATTAAATTCTCATAAGCAGAAATCAGGAAAATGGTGACTGAGAGTTTACGGTGACGACAGGTTGGAAAAATATGGATACATCTTCACGATATCAAGAATGAGGCAGCTGAAACCTTCAAAAAGAAAAAAACAAATTGTGTGGTTTTCTGAAGATAACTTTTGATTCCTCTTTTATAAACGTACACGGTGATTGCAGTGAAGCAGCAGCAGGCATGAAGTTCTTAATCGCTATGTTTGTCTCATCTCTCGGGGCTCAGTGCATGACCACAGCAGCTCCTCAAAGACTTGTGGTCAGATCTTCACAACACACTTTTAGATAAGTAGTAGTTTCATCTGCCCTGAAGCATCTTTGTCTGTCCCATTATCTGACAAGTATTTGCTTCCCTGTAGCTTGAGCTGTCTCAGCAGCTCTCAGGATGTCTTTGTTGTTCTTTATGCGTGCACACACCAGTCGAGGTTAATGTGACAGACATGAGTTAAGCACAAAGTGTCTGAGGTTTCTTGAAAAAATACTTGTGGAAAGATACACTTTACAGGTACGTGTTTGCATGGAGGTTTGTTAGATGGTACACATGGGTCCTGAGGCAAGACTTGTTAAATTCCAGTGTTTTCTGTAGCAGAGCTTTCCATTTGATTTGCAGTTCTGCTCATAAGTTTACATACCCTGGTAGAATTAGGGATTTCTTGGCCTTTTGTCAGAGAATATGAATGAAAACACAAAAAACAAACAACTGTGTGTACTCTTTTTAAACCATCATGATCTGCCTTTTCCTTCAATGGAAGGTTGGAGCTGATGGTTGTGCAGGGGCAGCACTGTCTATGTGCAGATGTTACAGGGGGCGTCCTTCATGACTGAGGGCCTGTGTCTGTGTGCTGATGACTGTGTTTTTCAACAGAACAACAGTTCACCATGTCTGCCTGACAAAGAACTTCTTCTTTCTTATTCCAGAGGAATAATCTCACTCTTTTGAACCATCCTGTGTGTTGCCCTGATCTAAATCACAGTGAGAACATTATGGGATGGATGGAGAGGGAAGTTTACAAACATGGACGTCAGTTCCAGACAGTGGATGACAAACATGAAGCATCTTCACCACTTGGAACAATGTTCCCATTTTTCTTAAACTTTTCATCAGCTGATGAACATACTACCTTTAAATGTTGTTTTCAATGAATTTCCTACTTATTTTTTTCTCTCATTCCAATGTAATATTTTGTTTTTTGAAACTCTTCTTAAAACCTTGTAAGATCTACCTGTGTAAAATATAAATTGGTGCAATTTTTGAAGCTCCCACCCCCCAGTTACTGACATTTCTGTCCTCTCCATGTATTTAAGGTAGCACAGGAATGGCCATTTGCCAGCAGATATTGGGTAACATGGTCACCATTTGGTGTCATGTTTCTATTTATCCAACAATCTTTATCTTTTGACTGTTTCTTAGCTTCTGAGAGGGATATTTGGCCCATTCTCTGCTGAATCTTGCAGAACATTTACCAGCTCATCAGCTCTGACATTTCCGCTAACATGACAGTCTGCGTAACTTCTTGGTCACCGTGCTTCCCATGTTTCAACCATGAGCTCATCCCAGGGGTTTTCAGGAAGCACACACCACAGACAGACCGCACATCCAGGGGAACGGTGGTCCATGAGATGATGAACTGCAGCACCCTGTGGGGAAGTGGATCCTACAGCGTGTGGAGCAGAGTCAGAGCTAATCCAACTTCTCACCTATTTAAATGAAACAGATCACCACCTCAAAGAGATGGCCAAATCCCCAATATTAGCGGTTAAGGCCTGTGGCAGACGCGTGCACGTGCACGTGCACACACACACACACACACACACACACACACACACACACACACACACAAGGAAGAGACAGGCAGTGATTAATCAGAATGGGAAAGTCCCTGCTGTACAGATCCTTCAAAGGCAAAAAAAAAAAAAGAAAAACCTCTGCAAAGCTCTTTAAGGCAGATCTTCACTCAGACAGGACTCGCTTTCCCTCAGTAAAGAGGATCAGGGTGAATAAAAGCACTGGAAAGTCATTCAGACACTCTATTAAGATCTCAAGTCATAAAGCCATCTGATCCACCTCTATTTGGGCGACTTGTCCAAAGGACAGCAATCAAGTAATTGATGCACAGTGTACATCTGGGATAGTGCTTCAGTGCTCAGGAGAAAGTACTTGCAGAGTTAAGTTGCACATAGAGCTGTTCCCCTTGAGCCAACACTGTTGGACCCTGGAGGTTTCTCCAACAGCTGCTGGGACCTGAAAACGTTTCCATTTCACTGAAAAGAACTCAGGGGAACATTGGACACATTAGGATTTGAGTCTGAATCAGGCTGAGGAGCTAATGGCTACTCAAGACATTGTTAGAAGTTGCCAAATAGTTATAGTGTCAAAACTCTGTGTTAGTTTGAGTGGATTTGCCAAGTTTTGCAGGTACATTTAACTAAATTGATCATTTATAAGCAGAAAACTCATGTGAGTGCAGTTTCAGTATTAATACAAAAAGCACATTCTTCTGCAGAATAACAGCTACTTGTAGCATGGATGTGCAGTTTCTTCTGACAGGAGTCTCCTAACTTGAATAAGGAATAATAATCTGTCCAGAGCTGACTGGAGCCCACTCATAAAAAGCTCACAGACAAGTTCTCTTTAATTCCACCTTCTATTTCTTTTGGGCCTAACACGCTCTAACTCCAATGCGTGCAATAACAGGGTGCAGACGTGGATTGCGTCTCTCGTGTGAGCAAAACAGCACGATCCATCCACTAAGTGTGTCTCCCTTCATGAATATACAGAATACAGGCAGATCACCCTGTACCGCGCAAAATTCTGGGAGGAGAAGATGCAAATGTGATCATTCAGCACCTGCAAAGTGATTAATCAAACCTGAAACGGTTTGCGGGCGCTGTTTTAGCATCTATGTTTAGCACGTGTGAAAAGCAGGTGCAAAGTGGAACAGCGTTACACACAAACGGCTGCAGTCAAACAAACTACAGACAAATGTTTAAACATCTCCACAACCCAAGAGGTCTAATAAACTCTTTAAAAGCCCTTAGAAAAACAAACGAAAAAACAGAGCCTATGATCTGGATTCTCTCTGTTTCCCTCTCTCTCTCTCTCCCCCTGAGCGTAATAATTGAATCATTAATTAGATTGTTGAAAACAGCTTTAGTTTTTCTGTTTTGTTGCTCTTAAATGTAGATGAGTAGACGTGTGGAGAGTCAGAACTTTTTGTCCTGAGGAGTGATGATGACATCGAGTTCATCTCTTTGTAGCGCTGACAAAATGTGCATCAGAATCAGGTGTTTCCCTTGCGCCGAGAAAGATTCAAAGACTTGAAGATCCATTTTACATTGCTGAGACAATGTAACGGTGACAGGGTGCAATGATTAAGACCAAGATTAAAATGTATCTCAACTGATTCCTGAAGTGTCAATTTCATCGCAAGAACATATAAGACTGGCTGATTTCTGCTGTAGAGCTGATATCTAGTGCGCATGAGACGGTTTGTCTGTGCATTATGGTGATCATGTCTCTATTTTTCATTTCCTCCACCTAGATCTCCAACTCTCTGGCTTCAAATGTCATTTTTTTGTTTAAAGCCACTCTGCTCTCTTAAACTCTTCATGCAGACAGACAGTAGCACACTCTACATCCTCATCTAAATATGGCGGTCTGCACCTGTGATCAACTGCACAAGCTATCTTGGTAGATCACTTGCAACACGCCCACTTTAAGCGCATGCAGTTTTTTTATTTGCTCACACAATTTAGCGCTGGGTATTTGGGATCTTAGTCAATCAGGCCCTAAGTCTTTTAAGTGTTGTTATAAGGTTAGAAAAAGCTTTACAGTAAAGAAATACATGGAACAATTTTAAAACATTGTATAAGTCTTTTAAACAGTCATGTAGGTTACACTCCCTGAAAGAGAAAATATTATTTAAGCAAAGTCACACTCAGTTCAAGAGTTCCACCACAAAAAAAAAATAATGACAGCTTAACCTTCTGCTTTTCCTGACAGATAAATAATTTGATATTCAACCAATTTTAATCAATCAGTAATGTCTAGAATTTATCAAACATTCGTACATGGATGATCTGTGTATTTTTTTTTTTTAATTATTACATTTCTTGATTATGATAAGCCGGGAAAACAATCACTACAGAACAAAGAAAGGCACATGCCCATGTAAAGCACCCTCACAGCAATATTTACTGCTGCCAACAATAATGTTCAATAATAGGGTGATTATAATCTAGTGGACATCTAGGAAGTAGTGCACGGTAATAACCTAAAAAGAGCCAAATGATGACAAACACGTCGAACAACGACAGACCAGGAGTCGAGGGGTTTGAGGTTTTAGAGCCAGATATGGATGAAGAGAGACTTATCGTTGGAGCCTGAGGCGGGGGCTCCTCGGTCCAGCCAACATCTAACACTGTGAGTATCCTTCATCCACCCCATTTCAAATATGGCCCCTGCTGATACATGCTGCTTCTGAAGGTCCAGAGGTACAGCTCCTTGTGACAAGTCTTCCATGTGAGAGCAAGTGGTCTTTTAGCCTTTAAGGCCGGCAAACATTAGCTCCAATAGGTTTCTGTGCTTTTTCCTTTAATGAATGTAGTTCCTTTCCATCTAAAGACAGGGTTCATACAGGCATGAACAGCCGACAGTATGATGTTGGTGCTGTAACAATTTTTATTCAGTTGTGCTTCTTGTTTTAAAAGATATTTTTGGGGCTTTTCATGACTTTAATGAGACAGGAGAGGATAGTGGCTAGAACAGGAAAGGGAGTGAGACATGGGGAATAAAAAGCAGGAAACAGGACACAGGCTGGACTCAGACCCAGGCCACCCGCTTGGGGGCAAACCTCATGGGACCTCAACCACTAGGTCATCTGCGCCCCAATTTAATTGTACTTTTGTCCATTTGACCAAACTCTAACAGCTGATCAATGGGCTACAGACTGGACTAAACTAGTTTTCTGTAAACTAGTTTTTCTGCTAAACAAGTTTACAGGTATCTGGTTTGTGACCTGGATTCAACAAGGAATCAGTTCTTTCCCTGTGATCAAAAGACTCCTTATTGTGTGTGAAGATCAAAAAGGTGTTGCAATGCTGAGCTAACTCTGCAGATGGAAAACAAAATCAGCTCTGACAGGGACTCTAGCTTTGTTTTTTAGGTTCTCTGTAAGTGAAACAGCGTTTACACAATTACCCAATGAGAATACTTAAAATTAAAGCGTCCCCCTCCAACAGGGTGACCAACATTTTTATGGTTTCAATTATGTCTGCTATGCAAAATAGGAATCTTGTGAATTCATGGTATTCTGTGGTTAAGTGCTCGTGGAGGCAGGCAGGAACTAGTGCTCACTCAAAAACATGTACACACACACACACACACACACACACACACAGTGAGCAACACACATATCTTTACAGCCATTTGGCTCCACGGTGGCAAAGCAGCAGTGATATTTTTATAAGGCACACACAGGGAGATGTTCACGCTTCAGATCATGTACTTCTAATGAGCAACAAAAACAACTTAACAGACCTGAAAGATCCAGAAAGAATATGAAATGTTCTGTTATCAAAAGACTGGTCTGGTTCATCTCCTGGAGGCTTTTTTTTTTACACACAAATTCTGCTCATTAAGGATCCTGGATCTACATTGATATACCCAAAACTCCAGCCGCTGCAGACTGAGAACCCCGAACAGCTTTGAAATATTTAAATATTAATATATATTCTACAATCCAAATTCTATTGAAGTTGGGATGTCATGTAAAACGTAAATATAAAACAGAACAGAATTATTAGCAAATCTGCACTGCAAAATACGAAATCTGAAAAGCCTGCATGTCTTATTTTAAATCAGAAATTTCATTTTCAAAGAGAGCAACATTCAACAGATCAGCCCAGAAAAGAGTCTTAGTTTAAGTTATTTCCAGACAAAAATACTGTCTGAATTACTTGTAACAACAAAAGCAAATCTGCCAATGGGGTAAGAAAAAAAGTTTCTTTTACTAAGATGTTCTGATTTCAAGAAAATTGTTGAGCAAACTTTTCTCACCTCATTGGCAGATTTTCTGACTTGTTACCAACTACTCCGACATCCTTTTTGTGTTTAATGTCTTGAAACAAGACATTTTTCTGGACTTGTCAGTCGAATGTGATTCAAATCAAGTTCAATGAGATATTTTGACTAAAAAGAAGACACAAGTACCTGCTAATTTCAGTTTTTGCAGTGTGTTAAACCAGTATTCAGTTTGATACACTGCAGAGACAAAATATTTATTGTTCGAACTGATGAACTTTGTTTTTCTTTCCCACAAATATTCACTTGTTTCGAGTGTGATGCCTGCAACATGTTCATAAAAAGCTAGGACAGGGGCATGTTTACCACGAAATAAGTATAACATGGGTTAAAGGCCATTTGCAAATTTACACAACATCCCAACAGCATTTGGAGTTATATGTTGAAGTGATTCTCACAGTAGTCAGTAGTCTGTGTGTGTGTGTGTGTGTGTGTGTGTGTGTGTGGGTGTGTGGGTGTGAGGGTGGGGGGGTCAGCACATGGAGAAGGAGGACGTGGGAGTGTGTTGCATGTGTGAAAAGGCCTTTCCGCTTAAGTCCATCCTATAGCACATGAGCTGCTTTTCTGGGGCGTTCTGGGGCATTATTGAGATTAGACAATAATATAGAGAATGGAGAGAACAGTTTCAGCACTTTTCTGCTGTTGGATTACTATTTTATGGATGTTTTGCCGTTCAGTGCCCCAATCGCAAGGTAAGAAACACCCTGGACAGCTATTTATAGAGCTCACATGTAGAGATAAAAACATATTCAGGCACACACATGCAGCCAATCCAGAGTGACCAGAAAAAACCTTATGGGGATATTTTATGGGATATTTTCATACAATAAGTGATATAAAATGAGGAAGTAAGTCAGAGTACAAGGTGATATTTAATGCATGTGTAACAAGTTAGAAATGTGCACTTAAAGTAAAAAGGAATACATGAAGTTCATGGTCTTCAAAATGTTCTTGAAGATGTGAGTCCTTTCATGAATCATTCTCATCACTATAGCGTTTCTAAAAACGGGTAATGGAAGGGTTACAATTTGTTTGTTGCAAGGTAAAATGTTGTTTACCTTGTTCCATAATCACAAAGATCAGTGTTTAATTCAGTTGACTTGATCTTTTTGATTGATTGCTTTTGGTTTTGCACATGCTCAGGGGGTTTGCGCTTTTTTTCTAACTCAAGTAAAAGTTGAAACTGAGGGAAAAATGCTACGTATCATCCCTGTGATTTTTGATCACCCTATGTTGTGAAATGTGTATTTGGTTAAGTTGTTATATGAATCCAAGGAGGTTGTGATTCAAGTAAAAGTTTATACTTCAATTTACTGTAATGATCATGTTTCAGCTTTAATATGGGAGTAACACACACAACCCTCAGAGATACCTGTTCAGCCTGGGGAATTGAACCAGGAACTTTCTCACTGTGGGGCAACAGCACGTAGAGCACCACCATGCAGCTGTCCTTCCTTCGAATGTTTAGAAACTCAGCCCTGTGTTTGTATGTAAGTATGCTCTTTTAGTTTAAAGTGCTGTTACCTAAACCAGTGGTTCCTGACGTGTGTGTGTGTGTGTGTGTGTGTGTGTGTGTGTGTGTGTGTGAGAGTGTCTGTTTGTGTGTGTAAGATGGGGGTGGGGATAGAGACTGAATAATACAGATAACAGAAGTGTTTCTAAATCGTCAGTAAGATTGATTTTCAGCTTTACAAGCCAACAAAAAGGCCAGGTAACTGAGTTTAAATGAAGTTATTTTTTTGGCTTTTTGTGCCTTTATTATATAGAGGAGGACAGTGGATAGTGTCGGAAAGGGGAGAGAGAGTGGGGAGTGACATGCGGGAAATTGGCCACAGGTCGGATTCGAACCCGGGCCGCCCGCTCGAGGACATAGCCTCATGGTGCGCAGCCATATCCACTCGGCCATCCGCGCCCCCAACTGAGTTTAAATGAAGGAGAAATAGAAAAGGTGCAACAGGAAAAGAACGTAAATCAGGAGAATTAGAAATAGTTAGGTGGGAAAAAATGAAGAAGATTGACACAAAATAAAAGAAGCGGTCTGAAACAAACACTAAAACAGAAAACGAGACACCAAACTCAAACGCAATCTAAGATCCGCTAACTCAATAAAAATCAGCCCAAATCTTAACCTCTGTTAAAAATTATGTTAAAGCATGCGTGAAAAAAGAAAACATCATACAAACACAACTTTACTCAATGAAAAGAACACAAACATGCTCCCTGATCAGCTAAGAATGAATCTGACTCAACCACTGAAACCCACAGTCTGGCAACGTTAGTTGGGACCTTCAAGGGAGTCACAAAACACTAAAACCAAAAGAATTGAAAAAAATTTAAAAGCGTTATCAATTATATATTATCTATTATTGTAAGAAATTAACAAACAGAGTGGTTAGATTTTCTACAAAACCATGCATACACAAAATACATGAGCTGGATTACATGTTACTTTGTTGCACAGACTAAGCCAGGATTATAATGGTATCAATGGCAACAATCTGTTTACATAATCTTGTTTCTAACGAAATGAAATGTCTTTTCATGTAATTCCATACGTTTTTTTTCCTCAATAGGGTTCATTGCTACATTTTCTCCATGTCTACGAGTGACTCCTGACCAGGTTCGTTAGTGTGCATATTTGTGTAGGGCATCTAAAAAAATATTTGCAGGTTAGCCTGCAGGTTAATTTCAGTCAGAGGACTGCTTAAGTTCCCCTCCCATACTTCATGGATATTATCTTATATTTAGTTTATTTCCCATCCAAAACTGTGGTTCCTTTATTTCTATATTCACACCAGTCTCGCCAATGTCAACGATAAAAAGCCCCCTGCTGTCCCTCTACAAAATGTGACTAAAGCAGTGAGGACTGTCAGTGTGACCTGCCTCTGCAGCATCCTTCAGCACTTCCTCCTGCCCTCTTGGGTTACACAGCTGTCCCATAAAGCCACCTTCTCCCTTTCTCTGTACAAAGCCTCTCTTTCACTGTGTCGCTTCCTCACTGTCTCTTATCCTTGTAAAGATGGACTTTTACCAGATGCTGTCTGCCTTGTTAACTGCAGCCCGTTTGTCCCATTGTAGCCCAACTCATTTAATGAGATTTGCATGGCTGAACATGAAGTCAACTATTCAAGATGTGACCTGACCCACAGCAATGTGTGATAAATTCTCCCAGGACTTTAACACTCCACAGCCGCGACGCCCATGTCTTCCTCCTTGTATGGACTGAGAAGGATCCTGTTTGGTTGAATCTGAAGAACTTCTCCACAGTTTGACATGTGGTTACGGTAACTAAAGCTGAGATGTGACAGACTTTTTCATGGAAGCATGGGAAAACAAGAACCACACTCTAAGCTTGAATGTACAGAAATGGCTCAGGGATCACAGCAAGAGCTTTTCTGCAAGTCTTTTGTGTTCCTGTGCAATTCTTTTTTCCTCTTCAAGTCCTTCTGAGCCATTGGGTTGTTTTTGCAAGGGAACACAAACATATTGCAAGGGAATGCAATAGTTGTCTTCCTAAAAGTGTTGCTAAAAAGTGGGGCTTTGCTTGAATGATACCAGGGTATTTCTTCACATTTTTCTTTGCACCTTTTTTTAATGGTAAAAAAGGCAGAAAATATTTGCTGACACAATATAAGCATTGATATCAATGGTGACTCATTTTGAGTCTTTAAAATGGTTATAAAAACCCCAGTTTAAAAAAAAAATAGACAGCATAAAACTATAAAAACAAAGAAAAAAAATGTGAGCAGTGATAAGTAGGTCCTCGCCCCCATGTGGCTGTTGGGGTGTGTGGCAACCCCTGCCTGTGCACAATTCCTTCCCATTTAAATGTGTGTGCATTTGGGTCCTGATCCAAGATTGTAAATTAGAGCTATTCCGGTTTGAATGTTTTTTTTAAAATTGGTCAATTTTGGTTGACATTAAGTTACAAAATATCCTTTACTAACTTTTCTTTGTCAGTGTATCTAGAATAAGGGCCATTCTACCAACTTTGTGCAAAGTCCAGAGTTGGAAACATTTTCAAAAGTTGTTTATTTTCCAAAAACCTTGTCCATACATATTTTGTACCATATTTCTATGGTACATAACTAGTCAAGGTGCAGTCAAATTACATATACAGTTGTGCCCAGAAGTTTACACCCTCCAGCAGAGTTTCTGATTTTTTGGCCTTTCCTCAGAAAATATGAATGGTAACACAAAAACCTTACTATCACTCACGGTTAGAGGTTGAGTGAAGACATTTTTTTAACAAACAACTGTGTTTACTCTTTTTAAATCATAATGATAACAGAAAGTACCAAAATGACCCTGTTTAAAAGTTTACACACTCCAGTTTTTAATACCTTGTATTTCTCCCTTTAACATTAATGACAGCTTGAAGTCTTTTGTGCTCGTTGTGGATGAGGGTCTTTATTTTCTCAGATGGTAAAACTGACCATTCTTCTTGGCAAAAAGCCTCTAGTTCCTGTAAATTCTTGAGCTGTCTTGCATGAACTGCAGGTTTGAGATCTTTCCTCAGTGGCTGAATGATACTGAGGTCAGGAGACTGAGATGGCCACTCCAGAACATTCACTTTATTCCACTGTAGCCAATGGCAGGTTGACTTGGCCTAGTCATGTTGTAACGTCCAAGTACGTCTCATGCGCAGCTTCTGGGCTGATGAGTGTAAATTTGCTGTTACCTAAAAACAGCATTATGTGGGGATTTGCATGTTATCAGGCCAAAACCACCAGAGTGTGTGAACTTTTGAACAGGGTCATTTTTGAAGTTTCTTTTGTCATTATGATTGAAAAAGAATAAAGGTTTGTTTTGTTTTGTTTTTTTCCAATAAATGTCTTCACTCAACCACTAACCAAGAGTGACAAAAAGGTTTTTGTGTTATCATTCATATTTTTTGAGAAAAGGCCAAAAAATCTGAAATTCTGCTGGGGAGTGTAAACTTTTGGGCACGGCTGTATTACTGTCTGCCTGTTCTTGAAATGTTTTTCCATTCCCAAAATATGATACTACCGTAACACAGCAACACAGTGCAATAAAAAAGAACCATTAGATTAATTTGTCAATACTGTGTGTCCATACTCCCTCTAAAGAATGATTTTAGTAAAATTATTATGAAAGATTTTACATCTAAATCAATTCAGATTATTTTAAAACAAATTGCAAAGTTTATTTTCAAAGACTCCTCAAAATTTAAATGCCACTTCATTAGGCACACCTGTCAAACTGCTTGTTGATGCAAATTTCTAATCAACCAATCACATGGCAGCAGCTCAAAGCATTTAAGAATGTAGACATAGTGATGAGGATCTGCTGCAGTTCAAACCAAACATCAGAATGAGGGAGAGAAAGTGGTGAAGTCACTTTGAACGTAGCATGGTTGTTGGTGTCAGATGGGCTGGTCTGAGTATTTCAGAAACTGATGATCTACTGGGATTTTTACACACAACCATCTCTAGGGTTCACAGAGAATGGTCCCAAAAAGAGAAACTATCCAGTGAGCAGCAGTTCTGAGGGGGAAATGGCTTGTTAATGAGGAGAATGGCCAGACTGGTTGGAGCTGATAGAAAAGTGTAACCAGGTTAAAAAATAGAATATCCGTTTGATGTATGAAACCTCACCAAATCCTGAGAAAGATTTGTTAAATATTGAAAAACTTTCATTATATGATGTATTTTCCTTGTTTTATTGTTCGTTGAGACTTACATTTTCATACCTGCACTGTCACTCTAAGAGATTCAAGCGTAGATGACGTGTTGGCTGCACTTCTCTCAGTTCGCGCTAGGCTCACTGAGAGAAGGTAAGGAAAGTTTTCTGAGTTTACCATTAGCATTTATTTTGTATCTAAAAAAATACTGAAAATGCAGTAACAGCAGTTTTGTTGATTTTGACTCGGTGAACATGAAGTTGAGTTGTGCTGTTCATTTCTTGATGGCGTGAGTGCAGTTTGAGTGCCTGTTAAGCAGAAACGTGTTACAGAGAGCTACAGGGTTTCCATGTCTGTTAACAGGGGACTGTGACCCGCGAACCTGAGAGACTCCTGTTAGAGAGACTGCTGTACAAGACTTTGTTTTTCTTTTGACTTGTGCAGGGGTGCAGCACATTTGGTATTAAAGAAGTGTCAGCCACAGTTGTGGTTCGTGTCCCTCCTTCCATCCATCAGCCCTACTCCAGAACACAATGCAGAGAACACTAGTAGGGGATGTGCAAACAGCCAAGTTTAGAGCTGCAGCAGCACAGGCACACCCGTTACAAAAGCAACAGTAACTCAAAGAACCACTTGTTACAACCGAGGTCTGCAGAAGAGCATCTTTGAAGACACAACAGGAGGAACCTTGAGGCAGATGAGCTACAGCAGCAGAAGACCACACCAATGCCACTTCTGTCAGTTAAGAACATTAAACTGAGGCTACAATTCACACAGGCTCACCATAACTGGACAATAGAAGATTGGAAAAATGTTACTGATGAGTTTGGATTTCTGCTGCATTGACATTCAGATGGTAGGCTCAGAATTTGGCCTAAACAACATGAGAGCATGGATCCATCCTGCCTTGTACCAAAAGTTCAGGCTGCTGGTGGTGGTGGTGTGATGGTGTGGGGGACATTTTCTTGGCATGCTTTGGGCCCCTTAGTGGGCATGGTTTAAAGGCCACAGCCTACCTAAGTATTGTTGCTGACCATGTCCATCCCTGTATGACCACAGTGTACCCATCTTCTGATGGCTACTTCCAGCAGGAGAACGCTCCATGTCATAAAGCTGGAATCATCTCAGACTGGTTTCTTGAACGTGACAATGAGGTCACTGTACTTAAATGACCTCCACAGTCACCAGATCTCAATCCAATGAACCTTTGGGATGTGGCGGAACGGCAGGAGATTGGCATCGTGGATGTGCAGCCAACAAATCTGTAGCAACTGCGTAATTCTATCATGTCAATGTGGACTAAACTCTCAGAGGAATGTTTCAGTACCTTGTTGAATCTATGCCACGGAGGATCAAGGCAGTTCTGAAGGCAAAGGGGGTCCAACCCTGGGCTAAATCAGAATCAGAATACTTTATTGAAGAGCTGGTGAGTGTATACACACAGCAGAATATGTTTTGTTTTGTTTCGTTCTCTCTTCTCTTTCCTTCTTTAAATATTCTTCGTACGTCTCTGGGTCTTCCCTCAATCTTTTTCTGTATCCTCTCACCCTCGCTCCTGCACTCTTTTATGTTCTTTTGGCATTGCTGCTTGCTTTCTCCCAGCTTAGCTGTATATTGTCAAATATAAATCAGCATTATCTTCATCTTTTGTCATATCATACATTATTTAGCACTCTGAGATTCTTCAGAATGAAATGTGCTTTACAAATCAAATATAATATAATAACATTATTATTATTATTATTTTTTTTAAGAGTATAATGTAATAATAATGATGAAATATTGCCTTAAATATGTGGAACATTACATGTTATGACTACTGTTATGATTATGTCACAACCATAACATTACAATTTGTTACGGTTGTGACATTTTTAGCTAATTTCTATCATAACTCAAACATAATACGTAAATAGCTAGCAACAGATGTTTGAACAGTTGTACACACCACAGAACATAATGTTTTGCAGCCCCCAAGGTGTCCTAATGTTTTAGATAATATTTGTACGGTTGTGGCAATTATTGATGTAACATACTGATTTTCAGACTTTGGAACACATTTACTTCAAAATGAAGAGAGGTAGTCACCATGCTGCCATGAGGGACAGGGATGCCATGTCACTTCCTGGTTAGTAATTCAGGTGTGTGGCTAAACCAGGCTCAGCCCAGGTGATAAAATGACTCATGTTGGGTTCTGACCTAAAGTGTTCAACAGCATTTTTGAAAGCATGTTTTGTGATTTAAATAAAAAAAAATTCAACATTGTGTGTGTGTCTGTCCGTACATATGTATGCACGCACAAACACACACACACACTCTCTCACTAACACACACACAGGCACAACACTTAAATGCAAGCACGCATGCACAAACACACACACACACACACACACACACACTGTACCTGACCTAGCTAGGTCAAAAGTAGGCTAATGTTATATAAGCTATTTTCTTATATGATATTTTGTTTTCTGTGCATTTCAAACATTCTCCTTTCTGGTGTTTTCCTTTCTTTTATTTATTTTTATCTTTCTAAAGTTACATGGCTGCGAGGAGGCCAGCTAGGATTCTTTTGGATCTCGCCCAACAAATGATCCTGGACGGTTGGGATGAAGATGGAGGCACTGACTCATAATCTGACATCTCAGATGTAGAGGACCCAGAACATTGTCTGCCCACTGAATAAGGACAGTCAGACACAGAGGAGTCCTCTGATGAGTCCTTTGAAGAGGAAATGAACATTGTGTCCAACAGAATGCGCTGCAAGGGCTCTTACTGCGTTTAGTACTGTCTCTCCAATAGATGCATGGAAGCTGTTCATGTCTGATAACATGATAGAAGAGATGCTGACATGCACAAACATTGGACAAAGTGTTGCCACAGACAGGGGAATGAGTGGAAAAATGTAACCCAACATGAGCTCATGGCCTTTATTGGATTGACCATTCTTGCAAAAAGTGAGAAGAACTCAACTCAACTCAACTCAACTTTATTTACAGAGCACTTTAAAAACAACCATAGTTGAAAACAAAGTGCTGTACACATATGAAGAAACACTGAAACAAAGATAAAAAATAAAAAAAAAATCATATATAACACTTAAGTTATTGCTCCATTGTTTCATTGTTCCTAAAAACAAATTTAAGAACAATAAAAACAATAAGTAAAACAATAACTAAAAACAAACCATAAAACACGAAAACAGAGTCGAGTCTCATGGTGTGTTAAAAGCCAAGGAATAAAAGTGGGTTTTAAGACGAGTTTTAAAAACAGACAGTGAGGTGGATCGTCTGATGTGGAGGGGGAGCTTGTTCCACAATTTAGGAGCAACGACAGAAAAAGCTCTGTCCCCTCTGAGCTTCCGTTTTGACCTCGGTACCTCAAGGAGCAGGAGGTCAGCTGACCTGAGGCACCGAGCAGGAGTGTAGGGGTGGAGGAGCTCAGAGAGGTAAGGTGGAGCCAGACCATTAAAAGAGTTAAAAACATATAAAAGAATCTTAAAATGGGCCCTTAAGTGCACAGGCAGCCAGTGGAGGGAGGCCAGGATTGGGGTGATGTGCTCCAGTTAAAAGGCGGGCGGCCGCATTTTGCACCAACTGGAGACGTGCAAGGGAGCCCTGGCTGACTCCAGAGTACAGTGAGTTGCAGTAATCCAGCCGTGATGTGATAAAAGCGTGGATTACTGCTTCAAAGTGCTTGTGTGCAAGAAAAGGCTTCACCTTTGCCAGCTGCCTGAGATAATAAAAGCTGGAGTTAAAAACAGAGCTGATCTGTCTGTTGAATTTAAAATCACTGTCCATCTTAAAACCCAAGTTTGACAATAATGGCTTAAAATGACCTGCCAACGGGCCGAGGTCAAAAGGAGGAGTTTCACAGGGGCCACTGGGGCCAAACACCATCACCATTAAAGTTTAAAAAGTTCAGAGCCATCCAGGACTTGATGTCCTCAAGACAGGCAAGGAGTGGTGTCAGGGAGAAAGCATTTTTCTTCTTCAACGGGACATATATTTGGCAATCATCTGCATAGCAATGGAAGGAGATACCGTGCTTTCTTAATATGGACCCCAGTGGCAGCAAATATAAAGAGAAGAGCAGGGGCCCCAGGATCGACCCCTGTGGAACCCCATACATTAAAGGAGCGGAATTAGACTCAGAAGGACCAAGTCTTACACTTATGCTTCAATCAGATAGATATGATTTGAACCACTCAAGTGCGGTACCACAAATACCCACTAGGTGATGTAGCCGAGCCACCAGGATATTGTGGTCCACCGTATCAAAAGCTGCAGTTAAATCTAAAAGAACGAGAATCGCGTGGTCACCAGAGTCAGTTGTTAAAAGAATGCCATTAAAAACTCTTAATAAGGCTGACTCAGTGCTGTGGAGACTCTTAAAACCAGACTGAAAGACCTCCAGGCCCTCATGCTCATCAAGGAAAGCCTTCAGCTGAACATGAACAACTTTTTCCAAGATTTTAGAAATGAAGGGGAGTTTGGAGATGGGCCGAAAATTGGCTTGAACACTGCGATCAAGGCCAGGTTTTTTAAGAAGAGGCTGCACAACTGCATGTTTAAAACTCTAAGGAACAACACCAGAAGACAGACTGCTATTAATGATCTCCAAGACCAACTGCCCTATACTAGGGAAAACCTCTTTAAAAAGGCGAGGGGGGACAACATCATGAGGAGAACCTGAAGGCTTAATGTGGCCAACTAGATCCCCTAAAAACGACAGGGACACAGGCTCAAACCTATCAAGTGCCACAGAACAAGGAACAGAGTCAGAGGGATCAGATGCAGGAGCTGAGATGAGAGACCTTGCAGTGGCGACCTTATCAAGGAAAAAGTGTAGGAAACTATTAAACGTTTCAGGAGATGCTCCAAGCTGACAGGCTGTGGGGCATTAAGAACAGAGCTAACAGTTTTAAATAACACACGCGGGTTGTGGCGATTTGACTCAATGAGGTCAGAGAGATATTTCCTTTAAGACTCTTTAACAGTGTTCTGATAACAGCGCCAACAGTCCTTTAAAATTTGAAGAGAAACCTGCAGCTTGTCCTTCTTCCATTTACGCTCAGCTTTGCGGCACTCCCGCCTGGCTGTGCGAGTTTCCTCATTGAACCAGGGCTCAGGTTTAGCTCTGGGCTGCACAGTTTTTATTGGAGCCACAGAGTCCAGAATGACATGACAGGAGGAATTAAACCAGGGGCTGAGCTCCTCTGTGTCACCAGAGGCAGGGCGGACACACAGCTGATTAAAAGCCTCAGAGAACTGACCGGCAGTAAAAGAGTTAAAAACCCGCCGTCTCTGCACAGGTGCGCCAGAATTAAAATCAGCACATAGGAAAGACACTTCAAACAGAACAGGCATATGATCAGAAATCACATCTTCACAGATTTCTAAATTCGACACAGATAAACCATAAGAAAGGACGAGGTCTAATGTGTGTCCATGCTCATGTGTGGGACCAGACACACACTGCACCAAATTAAAAGAGTCAACAAGGCTTAAAAAGTCCGGCTTCTCCGGACAACATACATGAAGATTAAAGTCCCCAAGAAGAAGAGCGCGATCATATTTTGGCATGATTTCAGCCAGCAGACGAGAAAAGTCATTCACAAAGTCCTTGTTATATTTGGGTGGTTGGTAAATGACGGCGCACAGCACTGGGTCTAAACGACCCACCTCAAAGAGCGTTGCCTCAAAGCTGGCAAAAGAAGATGAGAGTGCGCTGCTTGCATTTAAAAGCATTTTTAAAAATTGTGGCTGTTCCTCCACCACGACCCGACGTCCGCGGAGAGTTAAAATAGGAACAGTCGGCAGGTAAAAGTTCAACCAGAGCGCTGCACTCACCGGCACCGATCCAAGTTTCTGTCACACAGAGGAAATCCAGTGAACGGGAGTGAAAGAAATCCTTCAAGATAAAAGTTTTGTTCGCCACGGACATGGCGTTCACCAAGCCAATCCTGGTGGGGGCTGGACTCTGTGGTCGGTGGATGGGGGAGCCCGGGGCAGCGACCTCAGGAGCCGGTGGTTCACCCCGCACCGAGACAGCCGAGGAGAGCAGGAACGCCGGGGCTGGAGCCCCTCCATGGACCCGGTGACGGGCACCAAGCAGGCACCGATAGGGTCAAGGAAGCGTAAAATGGGTACAGTAAAATGGTGGATTAATCCACATCCCGACCGGGGGAAGCACGAAGAGCGGGCCAGCCAGAGCTTCAGCTTCACAAGCCGACCACCGCGACTGCCGCGGCGACGGAGACGCTTCCGCCGGGAAGGTAGGACTGGAGTCCGGCACAGGTGAGGCGGGATCCCCGCCAGAAGCGGGGGCAGGGTATCCTGCTCCCCGTGCTAGTAAACACTATAAATTCGCACATTTTGCCGTTTTGTCAAGAGACACTGGCGATCATACACCAGCAGAGACTCGATCTGTTTAGTGACAATGGTTAAAAACAGTAAACACAGCAAACATTGTAGGAGCGGCAGACAGCCAGCCACACACACAGGCGCCATCTTTCCCTCTGTATGGGATGTACCAGTCCGTGTGCTTTTTGTGAGTCCTCTGCAGAACCCACTCTACAAGGCCACTATGTCAGTTCAAAGATATGAAGATATTCACCGTTTCTTGCGCTTTGATGACAAGAGGACCAGAGCCCACCAACTGAAAACAGACCATGTGGCAGCTTTCTGCTACATGTGGGACCTGTTCCTGGTCAGCTGCAAGCAGAAATTCATCCCCAGTGATTTTTTTACTTTAAAGTCAAATTTCAGTTTGTGGATGAACAGTGGATTACAGGGGATGAACAACTTGTGTCTTTTAGAGGGAGGACCCGGCTTCTGCAGTACATGCCAAGCAAGCCCGTAAAGTATGGCATAAAGATCTTCTGGGTTGATGATGATTGCACCCCATATGCAAATGATGGGATCATGTACCTGTGGAGACAACCAGACGAAGACATCCAGAAGAATCTGGGGGAAAACATTGCTCATCAGTTGTGCGGTGGATTCAGACACACAGGCCGCAACATCACCACTGACAACTTCTTTACCAGTGTCCTCTTGCAGAGCATCTCCTGGAGAAGGGTCTGACTGTTGTGGGAACTTTGCGACAGAAGAAGCCAGACATTCCTCCAGTCATGAAGGCTTCCAGGTCCAGAGAGGTCCACAGCACTGAGTTTGGGTTCAGTGGCAGGATGACCATGATCAGCTCTGTGAGAAAAAAGGGAAAGGCTGTTGTGCTGCTCAGCACAATATACCACAGCAGGGTGGTGAATGAAAACGGCCCAAAGAAAAAAACAGAAGCCATCCTCTTCTACAACCAGACCAAAGGAGGAGCAGATACTATGGACCAGATGGTTGGCCAGCCAGTCCTCTGTGTTCTTGTGATAAAAATGACAGTTCAGGACTTAGTTCATATTTATTTCAATCTTGGACTTAATCACAAGGACAGAACTGCTGTGATTGTGCACAATCACCGCTACATTGTCCCAGAAATTCAAAACAGATGATGAAGTCTTTTAATCTTTATCGGCGAAAGTAACAAAAGCGCAGTAAACTCACTGTAATTCTTGAGTCTTCAAAAAGGAAAAATGGTTCACCTTAGATTTTACTGCTGACATCATCATAATGTGCACATTCTGTCAGCGCTACAAAGAGATGAACTTGTCCTTTACCGCAGCCTGTAGAAAAACATGCTTTTCATCCTCCCACCTCATCTGGATCTCTGGATTTACAGTAAAACTGCTGGACAAACTGCTCAGACTTTCCACACATCTAATAACCTACATTTAAGAGCCTTAAAATGCAAAAAACAGTAGTTGTTTTCCATCAATTTAATTATTAATTTCATTATTAGGTGCAGAGAGAGAGGAAGAAGGAGAGAGAAAGGGAGAGAATCTAAATCATATTGTAGGCACTGATTTTTATTAAAAAATTTTTCTTTTATGAGTTTTTTTAAGAGTTTATTGGACCTCTTGGGTTGTGGAGATGTCTAAACACTTGTCTGTAGTTTGTTGTATTTGACTGCAGCCGTTTGTGTGTAACGCTGTTCCACTTTGCACCTGCTTTTCACACATGCTAAAGACAGATGCTAAAACAGCGCCCGTAAACCATTTCAGGTTTAGTAAATCATTTTGCAGGTGCTAAATAATCACATGTGAATTCCCCCCCCCCGCCAGAATTTTGCGCGTCCTGGTGATCTGTGCGTATTCTGCATATTCTTGAAGATAGACACGCTAAATGAATAGCGCATGCTGTTTGCTCACATGAGAGACGCAATCCACGTCTGCACCCTGTCAGTAGATCAGCTTTGTGCACACTATCCAGTTTGCACGTTTTTGTACACATAAATTATAAGTAGATCAGGCCCTGTGTGTCCAAGGAATGAGGTCACCTGAATCTACTGAATGACCAGATTATTCCAGTAACGAATTTTTTCTTTCTTAATGGCAAGATGACAATTCCAGGATTCAAGGGGCTCAAACAGTGAAAGAGTGGTTCAGGGAGCCATATCATTTCCACAGATGGATCAGCCCCCACAGAGTCCAGACCTTAACCCCAATGAGAATCTTTGAGATGTTCTGGAGAAGACTTTGCGCAGCGGTCAGACTCTACCATCTTCAATACAAGATCTTGATGAAAAAGTAATGACACACTGGATGGAAATAAATCTTGTGACATTGCAGAAGCTTATCCAAACAATGTCACAGTGAATGTGGCTGTGATCAAAGATAAAGGCGCTCCATCAGAATATTAGTGTGTGAACTTTTTTCTATGTGGTGGGATTTTTTTTGGTGAAGCAGTGTAATTTCAGCCTTTAGTTATTAATTCATTTGAAAGTGGTGCAAAAAAACCCATCAATTTTCGAACCAGTTTTTTTTTTTTTTTTTTTTAAGACCAGCGCTGATTATTATATTTCCAGCAACACATACTCAAACTATTCTCTGTTAGGGTGCCACATCCATCCAGAATTTTGTCTTTTCCCTTTTTTTTAAAGGCCTCTCCATATATTATGGGTGCAGCGTTTCCATTTTTCCTCACACAGTTGCTGAGAGAGTGCTAAGCCTCTTCCCATATTAACTCCTGAGGGTTACTAACCTCAGGTTGTTTGGACGTCATTGAGTTTGACTTTTGGTCAGCTTGAGGCTCTCCAACATTCCTCAGTCCCTCATGGCCCATCTCCCCGTTGTCTCCCTCTTTCCTGACTCCTGGGGCCAGGCCGGCTGCTATGAGGAGAGTGAGGGTGCTGTCCTTCTCGTTAGCATTTCAACCATTTAAAGCTGATTATATGGAGCTGGCTGTGCCATAAAGCTTCCCTTCATGAGAGACACCCAGACAAACTTCACGTCTGACTGTCAGTCTGACGGCTGTTACCCGGCAGGCCCAACACAGTGTGCTGGAATGTGAGTGTTTAATCAGAGGACAAATACCATATTTTGAGCAGTTTGTTTTTACGGCCCAGTGGGGTGTGTGAGTGTATGAATAGCGATAAGGGGCTGTGTGTGTGTGTGTGTGTGTGTACCCTTTTAAATTTTCACTGAGATAATACAAACATGTAAGAAAAAAAATGTCCCATGTTTTTCTAGATTAACTTCATTGATGTTTTTGTACTTTGTTTTTGCTAGGAATTGTGTTTATTTATTGTGTTCATGACATCCATTTCTCTCTGTCAGATATGTGTGAGTGAGTTTAAAGAGTGTGAGAGGTCATACTGTATACCATGGGGTAAGCATGTGTGTTTGTGTGCTGTGCCAGGGGCCACCCATGATGTCAGTGGCGCCTCAGAGTAACTCAGTTTGAATTAACAGCAAAACAAAACACATCTGAACCCTGCTGAGTTTCTCTGTGAGGGGCCAGTAAATGGTCAAGTCCCGAAATACAAACAGCATACAAGCATGTAGCTCAACACTCAGTAGCAACCATTGTGTCTGCTTTGCATCTATTCTGCTTTGACACTTCCAGCTTCAATTCATAAAAGCTCTGGTATACAAAAACGGATTCATAAAAGAGGGAAAAATAAATATTCACTGTGGGAAAACTGACCTCCATGTTGGTCACTCGTGATCTGGGTTCCTAATCTGTGTTATTAATGCAAGACCAAAGAGGGAAGATGTTTGTCCTTTAAAACTTGTACTTTTTCAGTTGGATGCTTGTATTTATGCATTCTTTTTAAGTGACACATTGAAACATGTATCTCATATTATATTTCTCATCATCTGTTGTATTCTGTCTTTCTCTGTCTCTCTGTCTCTCTGTCTCTCTCTCTCTCTCTCAGTTAGCTAACATGAGTCTGGATCTGTCCGTTGAAGGGAAGTTTGTCCACTATTGTTACTTGTTAAATGAAGCAAAGCTCTGTACTCATGGTGGTTTAAGATGAGATCAGACTCCTTATCTTGTTCCGATGTTGGGTCTCTGTTCATGAAATAACATTTTATTAACATTCACAGAGAGAGATAATGTTTGTAATGTTTGTAATGATTTAGCGCAACGTGACATTGAGTCTTGGTGCAGCTTAGATGACCTTTGTATCCTAATAACCCCCACTGATTCAGGTTCTACATGTACCAAGAAAAAAGCAAAGAAAAAAGAGCAAAAGAAAAGATGCACTGTAGCACCAGCACATAGGAAACACTGGGTCTAGCACTGGTTAGCATCAACATGCCATGAGCTGCTAACAGATGATCTTGTGATCACACTGAGACCATGGTTCCACGTAGGATCCCCAGAAAAGCATGAGAACAAAAATTGCAAAAAGAATCACCACGGCAGATGTAACCAGTTTGTTGTCCATGGTTAAAACATGAGCCAAACTAAGAAAGTACAGTCTCCAGATAAGAGAAAAAAAATCAACAAAAGGAACAAAGAAGGGAGGGAGGAAGGAAGGCACTACAATGAGTAGTTGTGGAGCTGCACCTGGCAACAGAAAGATAGTTTGGTCGTGTGGCTTTTCCCCCTGCACACTGACATCCATCTATTGTGTGTTCTAGATAAACCATCAGAGCAATGCTGCTGACTCTTCTTCTTCTTCTGTTACTAAAAAAACCTATGTTGTTGAATGTTGAAAATTAATGTAAACACTCCACTGTGAGACTCTCCAATACAAATATGAATTCCTCGTGGTCCAGGGCCATGACACAGGCACTAAAAAGTGACACCAAGTACAACAGAACAGATAGCACCTTCAAATATGGCTCAAACTCCCAAAGTGCACTGCTCCTGCCAAACCACAAGACCATTAGGCAAAACCC
This sequence comes from Thalassoma bifasciatum, assembly GCA_008086565.1. Classification (NCBI taxonomy): domain Eukaryota; kingdom Metazoa; phylum Chordata; class Actinopteri; order Labriformes; family Labridae; genus Thalassoma; species Thalassoma bifasciatum. The sequence continues at coordinate 154,950 of RPOG01000605.1, read as the reverse complement.
AAACACTACCTAATGCAGTATTTGTGCCTAGTTTTCAGATTTGATGAAATACTGTATATTTTGTTTCTCATGAGAGTGAAGAAAGAAAAAGAAATATCTTGCAAAAGGTTTTTGTGTGGTTGTTTTAGACAAAAGATGTATGTCTCAGAGACTGTATGGAAGACCACATGCACTTAAACTGAACGATCATGTTATAACGGAGGGCAGATTTGCTCTGGATTAAAATCAGATTTTACCATGGCAAATTAGTGTGTAACAGTAAGGCTCTTGACTGTAAGATTTGTGTGTAACTGTGTTTTTGTTCCAGAGCTAATGAAAGATGTAGGACACATAAAAATATGAAGCTTTCATGGCAGTTTCCCTTAAACACATGGAAGGGTCTGAGGTTTTGGTGCCAGGTAGCGTAGGCTGGATCCTGTAGATTAAGAAGACTTGTTTTGTCTTCCATAAATACAGTACAGGCCAAAAGTTTGGACACACTTTCTCATTCAATGTGTTTTCTTTAGTTTCATGACTGTTTACATCGTAGATTCTCACTGAAGACATTGAAACCTTTGAATGAACACATGTGGAGTTATGTACTTAACAAATAAAGGTGAAATAACTGAAAACATGTTTTATATTCTAGTTTCTTCAAAATAGCCACCCTTCACTCTGATTACTGCTTTGTATACTTTTGCCATTTTTCAAGAGGTCATCACCTGAAATGGTTTTCTCTTCACAACTGAGCCTTATCAGGGTTAATTAGTGGAATTTTTGGCTTTATCAGTGGGGTTGGGACCATCAGTTGTGTTGTGCAGAAGTCAGGTTAATTCACAGCTGACAACTCTTAAAATTCATATCATGGTAAGAACCAATCAGCTAATTAAAGACAAACAAGTGGCCATCATTACTTTAAGAAATGAAGTCACTCAGTCCTGTAAATAATCATAAAAATAAAGAAAACGCAAACTGAATGAGAGGGTGTGTCCAAACTTTTGGCCTGTACTGTACATACATGTACGGCCACATTTTCCTCTACGACTGATTGTTGATTGGTTTGATTTGAGACAGGCTTGCAGTGGAGAAATAAATACTGCTGAATCCAAACTGGCACTTCAACAACAGCTATCACTTCTGCAGCCAGGGACTTAGAGAAAATATGCTTTAAAATCAGCTCTACACTGAACCTATCAACATGATTTTGAATAATTAGATACACCAACCCTGGAATGAATGACTATAATACTTGGCTTTGTCCTCTGAGGTTGTTTCCTGTTGTCAAAACCACAAACTGCACAGCTGATGTTTTTCTACACCTTGATAAGCCTGATACTAACTGACACATTATTAAACTCAAACATCTTTTCTGAAAAAGATCTGATCACTCACTCTTGCTCTGAGCTGCTGGCTCATATCTCTTATTATGCCCTGTATCTGGAATTCATGCTCCATAAGTTCAACTCTTTGTAGTGGAATGCTCCTCAACACCCCCCCACCCCCCTATCAGACCTGAGTAGACCTCTGTTCATGTGTTTTCTGCACTTGTGCATGTGTGTTTGTATAATTGTGATGATTTTAGTGACCACTGAGTATGTCCAAACCCCTGGCTGAAGATGGTGTAATTCCAAGCCATTGAAGCGTGACTGGAAACCACAGGAATTCAGTCGGCTAACCAACTCTGGTGACCAGAAATACTGAGGAGACTCATCCAGAAACACATGGGATAGTCTTGGTTTATGGGTATAGCTTTTTTCCTTTATTATTATTCTTTTTTTTCTTTTTTACAAAGAATAATCCATTCATGAAATAGAAAACAAAAAGCTACTTTTCCTTCTTTGTTTTTGGCTCACAGCTGGTATAGTTTAGTATCCATTTTGGTTGGCACCTCCATAACCACCAATCCAACGTTCACATCATTCGCAACAATAAGCATAAAGAGAGCTTGTTTGTTCTCACACCACATCACTGTGCTGGATTGTGTTTTCACACCAGTGCTGCATGATGATAAGCTCTGCTGCCGTGCCCACAGAGAGAAACAGAGAGGAACAGAGAGAAACAGAGAGGAACAGAAGCTCTGCAGGAATGATCCACGGAAAACATGGACCTTTATGGACTTTGGCACACCAATGATCCAAAGGAATGATTTTGCTTTACTGGAGAGAGTCCTAATGTGTTATGTGTCACAAAACAGTTGTGGTTTTAAGTAGTGAATAAGAAGAGATTGAGTGAGAGTGGCCCTCAACACTTTTTCTTTTCATTGCTCAGCTGTTCAGGTCACGGCAGAACTTTGGCACTTAGTGGGCACCGCATCTTGCCTACTGCTTTTGAGTGTAGTCTGTAGTATGACTGTTCTGCTGGTTCTGTTTTGTAATATGCTACATTGGTCCCAAGCAGCAACCTCCAGTCTGTATTTGAGACAACGTATGTGCAGCAGTCTGCTATATATTGAGAGTCACATGCACAGCAAAACAAAAAAAAAGTCAGCTCGACGGAAGACACTAAGATCCCGGGCTCACCCTGTCAGGGGCACCACTCAGATCACGTGATAGACAGGCACCCAATAGCTGTGAGTTTTGAGACTTGCCACCTGCCCTATTTCCAATATGGCCACGCCAGCCATTTTACTGCAGATCTGGGCTTTAGGAATAGACGGTTGACATTGTGGAGACTTTGCTCATCTATTATACAGTCTATGGACTTGACATGTTGACTTGAATGGAAACCTGACTGACCTGTGCTGTGACAGAGCAGAGCCTGACCCCAGTCTGAACCAGTGTGTTTCAGCCATCAGCCTCCAGAAAAAGACAATGATTACTTCGAGGGAACCTCTTCATTCTTGCAAGATTCTTCAGGCATTCACAAATTGGGTGTTTCATTTGTAAACAACAAGCAAGCAAACATAAAACATTTGGGTGTCTGTGTGTTAGCCAATCACGTATTCACGCTTTTGTGAACGCAGCTTTAGCACTTTCACTTTCCATGTCCCCCCTGGGTAGGGTTACCATGCCTCCTCTTTAGCCCTCCTATTTAGTGGTAAAGTTATGTCCAATGGGATTTTATAAAATTCCCTGAGCTGTCCATGTTTTTCTCTGCTTGATCTACAGATCACTGACATTTACAATAAAGCAAAGCTGCACTGAGACACTGTCGTCATTCTGATTATTCACCAACCTGTCAAGATGTTGAACAGGAAAACATGAAACTCTGTTTGTGCTGCACTCTCAGACAGATAATGCTGAAGTGGAAATGCACTTTTATAGATGAACTACAGATATACGATAGTACTCTTCTTTTTGTTGTGGTCCTCACTGGTGGGAGGCACCGTGAACTGTCTGCAAAGCTGCAACCTTTGAGTCAGCTGAACATATATACCACTCAAAATCTGAATTCAACTATACTAACATTTGAAGGCATTTTTTATATTTTTGCTCAAGAGAAGTATATGTTTTTTTAAGCTTTATGAAAGCCAATTACTGCCAGTTAGAATGATAAAAATGAAAACTTAGCTTTGTTGACATTCTTTTTGGCCCACATAAGGTCAATGATTTTTGGATAAAGGGTCAAAATTTTGAGAAAAATAATGACATTTTTGTGATGAAAATTTTTCATCTTGAAATAAAAGATCATAATTCTGAGGGAGAAAATCAACATTTTGAGATTATCTCCAAGAGGCTGAGTAGAGGGTCGTCTTTTTGGGTTTTCAGGTGTGGTCACCTTAGTATTGAGTACACTTAGCATATATATATACACACACATACACCTACGGATGGAAGAAATGGAAAAGAGAAAGGAGAACTGAGGAGTGTCTGAGGACTTAAAACGCAAAATTGTTGAAAAATATGAACAATCTCAAGAATACAAGACCATCTCCAGAGATGTTGAAGTTCATTTGTCCACTGTGTGTAATATAATCAAGAAGTTCAAAACCTAAAGAACTGTGGCCAATCTACCTGTATTTGGGGAGGGGAGGGAAAATTTGATTAAAGAAAGCAACACAAGATAGTTTGAATGGTGGATAAACATCCTCAGACAACTTCCACACAAATCCAAGCTGTCTTACAGACCCAGGGAGCAGAAGAGTCAGCTCTGACCATACGACATCATCTTAGTGAGAAGAAGCAAGACAGAGGAGAACCCCACTGCTGACTAACAGACATAAAAAAACAGACCGGAGTTTTCAAAAATGTACCTGAGTAAGCCTCAGTCCTTCTAGAGGAATGTCTGTGGACAGATGAGACTAAAGTAGAGCTTTTTGGAAAAGTAAGTCATTCTCTTGTTTACAGAAAACAGAATGAGGTCTACAAAGAAAAGAACACAGTGTCTACAGTCAAACATGGTGGAGGTTCAATGATGTTTTGGGGTTGTTTGCTGCCTCTGGCACTGGGGGCCTTGACAGTGTGAAGGAGTCATGAAATCTGGAGATGATCAAAATCTTTTGGTCTGTAATGTAGGGCCTAGTGTCAGAAAGCTGGGTCTGTGTCAGAGGTCATGGGTGTTCCAGCAGAACAATGACCCAAAAAATACTTAAGAAGCACAAAGAAATGATCAGAGACAAAGCTTTAGAGAGTTCTGAAGTTCATATTTTTCAACAATCTGCGTCTTAAGTCCTCAGACACTCCTCAGCTCTTCTTTCTCTTCTCCATTCTTGGTGTGACACACAAAGAATCACAACACAAAGGTTGGGTCAACTTTTATACATTCTATCTGGTGTCAGGTGTGATTTCTATGTTACCAGCACCTGTTACTCAGCACAGCTGAGTTTAAACAAGCATCACCTGCTTGAAATTAAACGATTTACCCACAATTCTAAAAGGGTGCCAAACATTTTTTGGCCCAATTTTTGAGTTTTGTAAAAAATTGTGTCAATTTTAGCTTTTTTTCCTCCGTTTTTTTGTGATTTTCCAGTGCACATTAAGGAAATAAAAATTCAAATCAAAAACATTTGTAATTGCAACAATTTCTTGGAGAAGTGGTGTAATTTCTGGAAAAATTCCAGGGGTGCCAATACTTTCTTTCATGACTGTATATATATATATATATATATATATATATATATATATACATACATATATATACTCTTTCTTGATATTCAGTGAAGTCAGTGTTACAAAGACAGAAACAGCATGATTAGTGCATAAATAAATGAGTTAGTAACAGGGCTGTGTCCTCCAGTCTGGTTTAACCATTACATTTCTTTTTTTTTTTTTTTGTCCAAGCATCTCACTATGGACCAGGACAACAATGTAGTCCACGTTTCGTAAAGTGCAGGTTTCAAGACGATGAAATAAAAGTCAGTGGACAAAAATCTGAGTGCATCTCAGAAGCGAAGTCAGAAAAGCAGAAGCTGAGTAAATGGGCTGTATCCCTCCCTGATACTGATACCCTTCAGCAATGTAAAATAAATGGCCTCTGTAATGTCTATTCAACATTTCTCTTCCTCTCCCTCCCGTACTCAGACCAAGCCAGGAAACCACATGTACACTCTATATGATGGAGCTCATATCTAAAGACAATACAGACTAGTCTGTGGACGCTGTGCCAATAAGCTCTATGAATGAGAGTCAGAGGAGATCATGTGGAATCCCATTCAGCGGTCTGAGAGAGGAAGGACACTGGCGGAAATCAAAGTTGTATCCCAAAGAAAACAAAGATCATCTGTCTTTGCTCTTTGACAGGACGAGGAACGCTGAGGAAATGTGATTGATGGCACCGTAGAGGAGGTGCAGTCCGTCTGGTAACACACAAACGCTCACACACTCTCACCCACGGTCGAACAGAGCCTGGCACCTGGAGGAGGGGGGTGGGGTGGGTTTGGGGGTGGGGGGGTACAGGCATGGATAAAATAACCATAGCAGTGAGAAAACATGACACATTTCTTCTGCGAAACATAAACCCCACCCCCCTCCACAAGCCTGCTGTGTATCTACGGGGCCTGTGTCTCTAGCAGGGAAACACGTACAGACACACACACTTCCACTCACAGGCCTCTAAAGCTGGAGGGGCTTCAACTCTCATCAATAAACTGAGCATGGAATCTTAGTTAGGGAGAATAAAAGAGCTATTATTACAGTGAGGTAATGGCAGATGGAGGAGCCAATGTTACACACATACACATTCTCACACACACACACACATACACACACACACACACACACACATGGAGCAGCTATACACCTGTTCACAGACATTTACTCATACACTCAGGAACCAGAAAACACATCATTCTCTCACCTAAGTGTTTATGTTCAAGTCAACACACCACTGCATGAATGCAATTACACAGATGTGTGTGCGGTTCTGAGCATGCTCAGAACCGCACTCCGCGGCTTTGGAAAAGTGCTGCACTCCCCTGCAGGAAGCAGTGGAAGTGTAAATGTGACAGCTGCTGAGTTGCTTTCACCACTGTGTCTTTACTGTGGACATTACTGATGTTGACTGTGGATGGATTTGGAGCTTAAAAGCCCATTTCAAGCCACAAATAATCGCATTAGTTGGTGAACTCTAGGGAATGTCTGCTGTCCTCTGCAGATGTGCAACATGTTGTACACAGACTGGAGAAATGAGGGCTGGAGAAATGAGGGCTGATGAAATGAAGCGAAAGTAAAGCAGGGAAGAAGGATTCAGTGTGAGTCTTTACCAGCTTGAGATTAGAAAGACTGTAAGGGATCCAATTCTGTTCAACACCAGGGGTCCGTTGCACAAAAGTAGGATTAAGATATCCAGGATGAATGCTTGAGCCCGGTTCAATGAATCCAAAACAGGAGCACCCAGGCTCAGTCGGTTGCACAAAGACTAAGCCAGGATGAACGGACACGGATTCATCAAGCCAGGTGAAACCAATCCTGGATCAGTGCGCGCACTGGATTTGTTAAATAGACCCCACCATCGATCACAGATTCACCGATTCACCATGGCAACGAGAGCGGCGTCAGGGGCAGAAAGCCTCATGGAGGCTTATGAGGAGGAAAAAGGACCGATTAAAGAAGAACGACAACACCACCACAGCTATGAATCAGCTATGAAGCACCGCCCTAATGCGTAAGTAGTGCGCAAAAACGCACTCGGTTCTCCGAAATTTCACAATAATAATTAAAAAAAATAATAATAATTAACGTCTCCGAAAACTGAGTTGTTTCTCTGATTGTGAATGAGTTTAAATTTTGAGTGAAACTGACAACAGATATGAGTGAAATATGCTGCTTCATCAGACTGTAAAATCGTATCTTTGCTCCTAATGCTGTTTAATTAGCCCCACGCACACACACATACACATGCGCGCGCACACTCACACTCACACAGACACACAGAAACACACAGACACGTTTTATATATATATATTTATATATATATATATATATATATAAAGAGAGAGAGAGAGAGAGAGAGAGAGAGAAATAGATAGATAGATAGATAGATAGATAGATAGATAGATAAAAATCCCCCTCATGTGTCCCTGAAGGATTTTTTGTAAAGAAAATCCTTTTAATACTTTTACCTTAATGTTCAGGTAAACATGACTTTTTGATATTGATGAACTCTGTGCACTGTTTGTGATGTGAACTGATATTAATAGTCTTCCTCTTATACTTGCAGATGTAAACCTTCCAGTCATTTCTCCTGACATCATTCACAGACCCCAGGAATCACAGCAGACCTACAATCAGGCCAGGACGAGGGCCAAGGGTGAAATGACCTTTGACCCCCGAAGGCACGCTTTCACCATCTTCAAAACTTAGGGGTCAGCCCTGTGAGGGCATATGACATCACTGTGACAACACATCACTGTGGCCTGTGCTGTCCTACTCAATGTGGTGGACCTGAAGAAGGGGAGGACCCCCAGAGCACCAACTCACATGGACTGAGACAATCCTGTCTCCTCCCTGATGACCACAGTGGTTTGCCGGTCAGGGACCAGTATGTGTTACATTATTTTACTCACCAAGCATCTCTTGAATTTAGTCAGATATGTTGTGCAGCAGCAGAGACAGGTGCTGTTAATTTCAGTTAAATATGGCCTTCATCCCCAAAGGAAGTTTTTTATTTTTTCCAATTTAAATTAATTTGGCCTCTCATGATGTTTGTTGTTTACTGTGTGTAAGCAGGGAGGCTACAGCATTATTTATCTGTCTGTTCATTTGTGTGTGGATTTGTCCTGCATTTATTTCAATGTGAAGACGTGGATGTATTATATAGAGATATTTGAATGTGTAGTTATTCTTATATTCTGTAAAATGCTTTAAATTTGTGCTTTCTGTCTTGTATTTTCACTTTGTGAGTTCAGTTTTGAAAAGAGATGATGGTTTACCTGCTTTGATTTATCCTTATTTAATAAAGGAACATCAAGTTACACTTCACTGTGTATTTTTACTTATTTATTTATAAAGTGAATAAGTAAATAAATTATTGATCATAAATGTTTAGATGATGACAGTGGGTCTAGTAGATTGTGAAAACACTGTGTAGTGGACATTGAAATTACTACTGGCTCAGATTTGTAGTGGCTACTGACTGAGATGAGGGATGAGATTAAATAGATCCTGGAACTTATCCTGGTCTGGAGCAGGCTAGCTCCTCAGGATAAATCTCCATGGTAACTTAGGTCAAAACATATCCCACTTCCCACTATCCTAGTTTTGTGCAACCGGATCAAGGATAAGTTGAGCCAGGATAACCAAGATATCCCGGCTTAATCCCTTATCCTAGTTTTGTGCAACAGGCCCCAGAGCACAGAGTTCTGATGATGACAAACATGCAGTTCTCTTTTTCCCAGACACCTCCTCCTTTTGGTGGTAAAATAATGTCAAATCCCCCGAAATGTGCAGGTTTGCTCTGACTGCGTGCCCTGCTCTCTCAGACTGTCTGTAAAAGTGTATTTTCACTTCTGCATTTTCTAACAGCAGAGCAGTAGTAGCCCTTTTTGTTGTAGGCATGACTGGTGTTGAAAATTCTGAGACAATAGGTCAAATTTATGAGAAAAAAGTCAAAACTTTGAGCTGAAACGTCAAAGTATTAGGAAAAAAAGTCAAACTTTGAGACAATAAAGTCGAAATTTTGGGTTATTACAAGCAGAATTTGAGACAAAAAGTCAAATTCTGAGCGAAAAATCAAAATTCTACAGGTAAGATGTAAAAATTTTGAGATGAGAAGATAAAATTTTCGGCCAAAAAGTCAAAGTTTTAAAATAAAAGTCAGTATTATGAAAAACAACATCAAAAATACAAGACAAAAAGTTAAACTCTTGAGAATTTAAGTCAAAGTTGTGACTAAAAAGTCTCCAGAGTAACTGTGAGTATTCACTCTAAGAGGCTGGGAAGGGCTTCTTCTGTTCAGGGTTTTACAACTTGTTCACCCTGACACATCACATGCACATCCATACATTCAAACACACACTCTTCCAGCAGAACACACTAACAGGATACACACAGGCAATCTGATGGTCTGTCTGCTCTGGAGATAGCCAAGCAAACACACACCTGGACTGACAACATCTACACACACATACACACACACACGCACACACACACACACACACACACAGTCACACACACACACACACGCAATAACACGCACACACACACACACTGACACACTGACACTCACACACACACACACACGCACACACACAGGCACACTCACACACACAGGCACACACAAACATACAGGCACACTCACACACACACACACACACACACTCAAACACACAGGCACACTCACACACACAAACACACAGGCACACTCACACACACACAGCACGCACTGCAAAAGTAAGTATGTGTTGAACATGATCATCTGTCCTCTAAGCATGATGCATCTTCTACTGGCCGTGTGTATGTGTGTGTGTGTGTGAGTGTGTGTGCATGTGTGTGCGTGTGTGTGCATGTGTGTGCGTGTGTGTGTGTTTATGTGTGTGTGTGTCTGTGTGTGAGTGTGTTTGTGTGTAAGTGTGAGTGCTTTTGTGTGTGTGTGTGTTTGAGTGTGTGCGTGTATGTGTGTGAGTGTGTGTGCATATGTGTGTGTGCGTGTGTGTGTGTGTGTGAGTGTGTGTGCATGTGTGTGCGTGTGTGTGTGTGTGTGCATGTGTGTGCGTGTGTGTGTGTTTATGTGTGTGTGTGTCTGTGTGTGAGTGTGTTTGTGTGTAAGTGTGAGTGCTTTTGTGTGTGTGTGTGTTTGAGTGTGTGCGTGTATGTGTGTGAGTGTGTGTGCATATGTGTGTGTGCGTGTGTGTGTGTGTGTGCGCGTGTGTGTGTTTGTGTGTGTGCGTGTGTGTGTGTCTGCATGTATGTGTGTATGTGTGCGTGTGTGTGTGTATGTGTGTGTGTGTCTCTGTGTGTGTGTATGTGTGTTTGTGTGTGTGAGTGTGTATATGTGAGTCTGTGTGTGTGAGTGAGTGTATATGTGAGTGTGTATATTTGAGTCTGTGTGTGTGAGCGAGTCGGTGTGTGTGTGAGTCTGTCTGTGTTTGTGTGTGTGTGTGTGTATATGTGAGTGTGTATATGTGAGTGTGTGTGTGTGTTTGTATATGTGAGTTTGTATATGTGAGTGTGTGTGTGTGAGTGAGTGTGTGTGTGTGTATATGTGTGTGTGTGTGTGTATATGTGAGTGTGTGTGTGTGTTTGTATATGTGAGTGTGTATATGTGAGTCTGTGTGTGTGTATACGTGTGTGTGTGTGTATATGTGAGTCTGTGTGTGTGAGTCTGTGTGTGTGTGTGTGTGTCTATGTGACTGTGTGTGTTAACTGTGTAAGAGTTCATGTAATCGTCTGATAAGATGCTCTGATCCACCTGAAGCACGTTGACTGACAGGCTGTAAAAAAGATGAAGTGCAGCTCAGCACTGCCATCTTCTGGCTCTGCACAAACTGTTCAGAATCCACATTTCTGTGTAACCCCCGATGACAGCTTCTTTTTTTTTAATGCTACATTTTTATGGGCGATAACTACATTTCTGTGGTGACACAATAAGGTGTGCACAGAACATGAGATAACCTGTTGGTGCTCAGCAGGAACACATCAGAGCATTTCACCAACCTGACGATCACTAAGTTAACGTCATCTTCTGTCCTTTCTCATCTCTCCTGTCTGTGTCCTGTCTGTGTTCATTGCAGCAGAAGGACAGGGGTGAATAGAGAACAGCCGATCCCTGCAGGGGGATTTTCTTCCCAAAAAGGCTTCTTCCCTTGCTCTGCCGTTTTTCTGACATCTCTCCACTTGTTTCTTTTCGTTTCTTTTTTTTATGCACGCTAAAAGCAGGGCGCTGGAGCTAATGTTGACTCTCCTCTGTGAGCTGTGGGCACAACTTGAAAAGTTCAGTTTTGGTCTCATCACTCCAAATGACTTTGTATAGATCACAGATGAGGATGGTTACCTTTAGTAAACATTCAAACACATTTGTGTTCACTTTTGTTCATGTTATCAGGCCAAAACCACCAGAGTTGTGTAAACTTCTTAACAGGGTCATTTTTGAAGTTTCTGTTGTCATTATGATTTAAAAAGAGTAAACTAATTTTATTTTCAATAAATGTCTTCACAAAACCACTAACCATGAGTGACAGAAAGGTTTTTGTGATATCATTCATATTTTCAGAGAAAAGGCCAAAGAACTCGGAAATTCTACTGGGGGGTTTAAACTTTTGAGCACAACTGAATTGGCCTCTTCTTCCCCTGGTTCGTCCTCTTCCTCCTCCTCCCCACATCCTCACCCCTCTTCCACCACACTCACCTCCCATTTCTGTGTCACAGTTTTGTAGAAATGGTATATTTGTACCACTCAGTTCATCAATGCTGGCCAAGAAAGGGCTCATGGGATTCCGCTCGGAGTGACTGTGGAAAAGTGCCTTATCATTGGTTACAACTAATTTTTAGGAAAACAATAATAAAGAAAAGTTGAAAATTTTCTTGACTGGGTTTGAGAATTTGTTCAACAATTTTGTGTGTAAAGACTCAAACGATGAAATGAGGACCATAAGTTTTATAGGGGATGACTATTTAGCTTTTGAAAGTCTAGTTCATTTAGCCTGAGAGGATAGCAAATGATAATGTGATAAAACAGCAGAGAAATGTATGAAAGCAACTGATACATGTTCAAAAACATTCACCATTTGATTTAAGGGATGAGAAACTGCTACTGTGATGTGCAAAAATTTAACCAAATGTTGTCGAGGTTGAGCTAATATTTATGAGAATGTTAATTCTGTTCAGAGAAATGCACAAAAGTGTATGGGGTGACATTTGTGCCACTAGAAACTGAATTTGAAAAGCATCATCTAAAATTCTATTTGATGTTTTGAAATTGAATTTATCTGTTTTGAAATTGTATCTTACCTTCTTGAGAATTCAGATTCAATTTCAATACAGAACAGCACACCCATTACATAGTCTGAGCCCATAGGGAAGACGAGTCGAGCGCAGAACCACGGGTGTCTTCAATTATGTCCACGGACTCTCCCTCGCTGTCTGTAACTGTGATCATCTACTCATCACCACTCCTCACCTGATGAGACAGCGCCATCTCAACTTTTTTTCAGAAACAAAAGGTTTGCTTAAAACTATAAATGATTAATTTTTCCTTCATGTCGAGGGAGAATAAATGAGAACTAAGCCATAGCATCACTGTGGCTCTTTGGGCTGGTTATTGAAATGGTACAGCATAGCTTCAGTCTGTTACAGAGATACTTATCTAAAATACGTACACAACCGGTCAAAAGTTTAAGAACACTCCAATTTTTAGTGTTTTTACTGAAAATTATGCCGTTTCATCTCTCATTGCACTCAGACGTCAAAGCATAGTACAAATAAGAAATTGGAGTCAAAAAATAAATTATGGAATTAATTTATAGACCAAATGTATTCTAAACTGTTGACTCATCAAAGTAGCCACCTTTGGCAGATATAACAGCTGAACACACACGTGGCATTCTGTCTACAATAGAAATCAAATATTCTTCAGAAAGTCCTCCCCATGTCTGTTGCAGAAGTTCCCATAAATGTGTGGCACTTGTGGGTTGCTTTGCTTTCACTCTTCTGTCCATTTCATCCCAAACCAGCTCAATGGGGTTTAAGTCTGGAGACTGTGCTGGCCACTCCATGTTTTCAAGTTTACCAGCTTGTTCTTTTTTCACAAGATAGTTCTGGCATAGCTTGAACTTATGTTTTGGGTCATTATCTTGCTGTAAGATGAACCCCTGACCAACTAGACTCATACCAGAGGGTATTGCATGGCGCTGTAGGATGCTGTGGTAGCCGTTTTGGTTCAGGGTGCCTCTCACTCTGAACAAGTCACCAACCCTGGATCCAGCAAAACGAGCCCAGACCATCACACTTCCTCCTCCATGTTTGACAGTTGAAGCCACACACTGTGGAAGCATCCTTTCACCTACTCTACGCCGTACAAAGATCCTGCATGTTGAACCGAAGATTTCAAATTTTGATTCATCAGTCCATAATACCTTTTTCCAGTATTCAGTAGTCCAATGGCAGTGTTTCCTGGCTTAGGCAAGCCTCTTTGTCTTATTCTGACGTCTTAGCAATGGTTTTCTTGCTGCAACTGGTCCAGTCAAACCCGCAGCTCCAAGTCTTCTCTTCACAGTTGAAACAGAGAGTTGTTTACTACGACCACTATTAAGCTGTGCTTGAAGCTGTTGTCCTGTGAGCCGCCTATCACGCAAACTGTTGACTCTCAGAAACTTTTTTCTTGCCTGTTAATGTTATATTGGTGTTATATAAATTAGATATCTTTGGCTACTGACGTAAGCTTTACTGTACTGTGTTAATAATTAGCCCTGAGAGCCACAGTAATGTAGGGTATTTTACTGAAGATATGAAGAAAACTTGAATAATTTCTAGTTTCAATCAGACCTGATTCTTCAGTCCCTGATCTGCAGACATCACTGAGCGCTGTCTCAGTTTAATCTGCTCTGGTGAGGAGGAGGTGATGACAGCTACATGTCGTAAAGTCCACCGCGGAGGAGCGTTGTATATTTATGTGTGTGTGTGTGTGTGTGTGTGTGTGTGTGTGTGTGTGTGTGTATGTGTGTGTGTGTGTGTGTGTGGTTCTACGCTTGCTGCCAAATAAAAAAACTGAAATATTCATACACCTGCATTTCTACATCGTAGGCATAATACGGATAAAACATCTCGTCTCACTCGTATCAAGATTGGTCCTCAGGTAAGGAGATGAGTAGATGATCACAGTTACAGACAGCGAGTGAGGATCTGCAGATGTGATTGAAGACACTCGTGGATCTGCGCTCGACTAGTCTTCCCTATGGGCTCAGACTATGTAATGGGCGTGAAGTTCTGTATTGAAACTGAATCTGAATTTTCAAGAAGGTAAGATTCATTTTCAAAACAGATACATTTTTCCATTTTATAATTGAATTTATCTGTTTTTAAATTGAATTTAATTTCAAAACAGATCAATTCCATTTCACAACACTGAATACAATGTCAGATAATGCTTTTCAAATTCAATACAAAAATTCAAATTCAGTTTCTAGTGGCACAAATATCACCCCATAAAAGTGACTGAAAAAAAACTGTCAATGAAAATAAGAATGTTAATAGTTCAATTGAATAAAATGAAATAAACAAATAGGATTTATGAGAGTTGAAGATAAATACATGGAATTACAAAAAATATTGAGTTGCAAAGATAATACAATAAATAAATAAAATGAGACAATCAAAGATAATACCACGTAAAAACATTACAGCAATAAAATAATAAAAATAACTCTGTGAAAACCAGACTGAACAGATAGATCTTGAGTTTGTGTTTAAAATTGTTGCCAAAAGTTTTAGTGCTGGGGGCGCAGATGGCCAAGTGGATATGGCCGCGCACCATGAGGTTTGCCCTCTAGTGGGTGGCCCGGGTTTGACATGCCTGTTGCCTGTTTCCTGCATGTCATTCCCTACTCTCTACCCCTTTCCTACTCTATCCACTGTCCTCCTCTATCCAATTAAAGGCAGAAAAGACCCAAAAATATCTTTAAAAAAAAAAAACCAGTTTTAGTTCTGCTCTATGGAACAGCCAGAAGAGAGGAGCCTGAAGACCAGAGAGGTTTCCCTGGTGCATAAACTAAAAACATCTCTGAGATGTTGTCAGGTGCCAGACTGTGTAGTGCTTTAAAACCAAAAGAAGAATTTTAAAATCAATTCTTAAAGTAACAGGTATCCAGTGTAAAGATTTTAAAACAGGCGTGATGTGTTGTGTCCTTCTGGTCTTTGTAAGGATGTGTGCCGCTTAGTTTTGGATAAGTTGCAGAGGATGAGCAGTATTCTTTAGGAGACCAGAAAGGAGAGTGTCGCAGTGCTAAAGCCTGCTGATCATATAAACGTGCATTAGTCTCTCTGTTGCTCAGAGAGGGAAACGGTCTCACCTGGAAATCTGCTTGAGATGATAAAATGCTGCTTTTTTTTTTTTTTTTTAACTTGTCCTGTCAAGCATGACAACAACAGAATTGCGGTCTGTCTGCTGTCTTGTGCAGAACACATTTACTTTGCCAAGAGGAGCCGTTTGTGTATAAGGCTTGTTGAATCTATTTTTCGGGCTCGCTTGTTACTTGTTGCATCTGTTACTTTAAGCAGCTCAACAATCCGACCACGTTCAAAGAATGAAAGCTTTCTGTTTACTTTTTGATACTTCTGGTCTATATATTTTGTATATATGTACACCATATCTCTGCATGTTCCATCTGTAATGTCTGCTGACCTCAGACATTATATCATAAATGATTCACAACATGCTGAAAGACTCATTTTTGCCTTTGCAACAAGAGACCGAACAAAAGTTGGAGACAATCTGACCTGTAGGTTGCGATGCATTATGCATACTCAGTCTTCTTTTCTTACTCGCGTGCATCTATCCCTGATTCCAGCTGCACTCCACCTTGTAACAATCTGCATGCTGTACATCAAATCATCCGTTCACAGTGCTGATTGAAACAAGATGCATTCTGCGGTTGGGGGATGATTTGTAAAAATACATGGCGACAAATTATTTACAGCGATCCCTGCCACCCTTAAAAAGAAAAATCAGTTACAAGGAGAGAAGCTGGAGTTTTCACTGGGATGAGGAAGAGTTTTATAGGATGTGATGGACAGACAAAGAGCAGAGATTTATGGCTCTGGAATAGTCTGCTTTTCTTCAGGGATGCAGCGACATCAAGGGAGGAGATGTGAAGGGGAGATAGAAGAGGTGGTGAAAAGACAGAAACATAGAAACAAAATTAGGAAATGCAAAGTGATGAGCGGTGGTCGGAGAGTATCTCTCTGCAGATGAATGTGGGAGTCCCACATCGGCATCCTGATTTTGCCCTGGCTGCAACATTTGACCCTGTTCGAGCCCTCAGAGCTTTGAAACACAACCTTGAATCATTTCCCACCTTCTCCAAAAGTTATTGGCCCCTTTTTGTTTTCTCCATTATGCATCTCTGCAGATGATGATAAGGAATGTGCATGTCTGTCCATTTTGAAAGGTCCATTCAGGGTTTAACAGCTGGATTCAAGCAGGCCTGCTGTGAACTCTGAGCTCAGTGAGGATCCACCGTGTTGAGCCCTGGCAGCTGAACTCGTGGTGTATGTCACTAGTGTCAGGTCCTGTGTTCGGTGTATCTCTGCCTCCAATCTAACCAATGATCAGTTACTTCTCATTGTATGAAAGTATCATTATTGTGAGCATGTCTGTTGTCTTATTTCTAATTAATGTGTCATGACTTGTCATTTCTGTTGAGTTCACACTTTCAGTCCAGCCATCTTATTTTATCTTATTGTAATGTCTCTTGTCTCATTTCAGAAAACTTCACACCCTGCTCTGTTTGTCCTGCCTTTGTAATTATTGTCCCCACCCATATTGGTTCCATCTGTGCCACATTACCAATGTCGATCAACCAAACTTTATCCATCAATCTTATTTGCATCCCGCCACATCATAACAAACATTATCTCAGGACACTATCCAAAAACATGAACAGGTCAGACTTGTTAATGTATTTTTATTTTACTAACAAAGACCCAACATCAAGACGAGATGAACCACCATGAGTACAGCACATCAAAGGATTTAGCAAGTTACCATGGAGAGGTACAACTTCCCTTCGACGGGAAGAAACCTAGGACAGAACCAGACTCATGTTAGACATCTGAGAGAAAGAGAGAGAACTTCCGGTCTACCACGCGGGATGACGGCAGCATAAAGAGACCAGCTCCCGATAAGTAAAAACGAAAAGTGTCCCTTTGAAACTCGAATTTTATTCAAGAAGTGTTTAAACGAGAAAGGAAACTGTAGATGAAAGAAAATGCCCCAAAAAATGAAGAAAAGACAAATGCTACAAAATAAATTCCACGGGGAAGAGGATGGCGAGCTGTCACAAGCTAATAGCACTAGCTACATGGAGGAGGACTCACAGGTGGACGTAGCCGCTGGCGGAGCCAAAAGCCCAGTATGGGACTGATCTTGACGGAGCTCTGGGAATTTAGAAGGGATTTCAGTCATCAACTAAACGGCTTGAGAGAAGATTTCAAGAAAATTGATAGACGAATGGTGGAAGCAGAAGAACGAATCGAGTCGGTCGAGACCCGTGTTCAGACATCGGAGGAGGTAATGGCGGAGCTAGTGAAACTCCAGGTGCAGACAGAGGCCAAGTTGGTGGATTTGGAAGGACACTCACCACGAGATAATGTGAGGATTCACGGGGTTAAGGAAGGAGCTGAAGAAGGAGCGGCGT
>RPOG01000605.1:73583-137177 GCA_008086565.1 Thalassoma bifasciatum | reverse complement strand
AAGAAAAGACAAATGCTACAAAATAAATTCCACGGGGAAGAGGATGGCGAGCTGTCACAAGCTAATAGCACTAGCTACATGGAGGAGGACTCACAGGTGGACGTAGCCGCTGGCGGAGCCAAAAGCCCAGTATGGGACTGATCTTGACGGAGCTCTGGGAATTTAGAAGGGATTTCAGTCATCAACTAAACGGCTTGAGAGAAGATTTCAAGAAAATTGATAGACGAATGGTGGAAGCAGAAGAACGAATCGAGTCGGTCGAGACCCGTGTTCAGACATCGGAGGAGGTAATGGCGGAGCTAGTGAAACTCCAGGTGCAGACAGAGGCCAAGTTGGTGGATTTGGAAGGACACTCACCACGAGATAATGTGAGGATTCACGGGGTTAAGGAAGGAGCTGAAGAAGGAGCGGCGACAGTCCCTTTAAAGGAGACAACTTGAGTGCTTAAGATTCAATGTTTTTAACGTTAGGTGTCACACTACTTAGTCTCGGAAATGAGTACGTCGTACCTCTCCTCTGAAGTCCTTTCACAGGAGAGGGCTACCACTGTAAGATACAGTAATATATGTCAGTCCCAAATGTTGTTGTCGTTGAAGTGTTTGTTGAGGGACCATTTCACGCCTAGGGACAACAAACAGGAACTGTCTTTGATCAATCAGTTGTCTCCTATCTTGATCAATGGGTGTCGGCTGAAAAGCTGCTCCTTCCCCAACCGACCCCAAATGGGGCAATAAAACTTCTAAGGGATTAACTTCCTCCCCACCTAAACTTCCTGGCAAAGAAATCATCGACTCACACCTGGACATCTGTTTTGCCCTTACAGGCGTCCGTGACAAGTTTTGTGGAGGATTTGCTGATGACGGGTCTGGAGCTCCCAGCATCTTCGGTGTTGGGTGTTGAGCGAGCGCACCGGGCGCTCGCTTCCAAGCCCCCGGCCGGAGCCCCGCCGAGATCCTTCGTGGTGAAATTATCAAGTTACAGGATGAAGGAGGAAATTATCAAACTAGCCTGGCAGAAAAGGGGCTTTGATTTCCAGGGGAAGTGGATACACTTAGATCACGACTACGCACCTGAGCTGCTGAGGAAACGGAGAGCATACACAGAAGCTAAAAACAATTGATTTCAGACACCTTTCCCGGCCAGATTGAGAGTGTATTACGAGGACGGTACGGTGATCTACAATTCGGCTGAAGAGGCAACGGCGGATATGTCCAAGAGAGGGATACAAGTCACGGTGATCAAAAAACCAACGTCGCTTTTGGAACAGATCAACTGGCTGACATGGAGATCGGTCAGGAGTCGGGGAGACCGGGAAACGACAGGAAACGGGAAACAGCAGGGCTTCAAGGAGCGGCTCCAGGCTTTCCGCCGCCAGGATGATGGATAAGTAAACTGTTTTGGAATGGGCAAGGCAATTTTGCAAGCTTAAATACGTGACAGAGCTAAATATTTAAGACAATTGAGATGCCTGACTACTTACGGTTTTGTTTTGGTTACTGTTTTTTTTTTTTTTCTTCCATGAGAAGAGTCAGGACGATTAATGTTATAATGTTGTGGGCATGTTGAGAACAGATACTGTATCAGGACACTAATCACAGGACATGATAGACTAAAACATCAGCTTAATGGCTGAAGAGGGCTCTCTCCCAGCTTTAGGTGTAAGAGATTTTCCCTCTACACTCAAGTTCCAACTGAGTCAAAAGGCCACAAAAGAGGCCTTAACTTTGGAAGTCAATGTTGATGAATGCTTATGTTTGTTCTGTTATGTTTTATTGTTCATAGTGGGTGTTTCAGCTACTGTTCTTTGTAGCATCAGGGGTGGAAAATGTGGTTTATGCATCGGCATGAATGGGATAGAAATATACCTAAAATCTCATCATGCAAAGTATTCAGTCACTTAAAGTAGCTACCTATAATGTAAACGCTCTTGGGAATCCAGTCAAGAGGGGTATAGAGTGGCAAAATTGAAGAGGGGAGGAATAGGTGTGGCTCTCCTCCAAGAGACTCACCTAACAGCAACCGGACATGAAAAATTTAGGCGATGGAAATTCAACCAATACTCGTTATCCTGCAGTCAGGGTTCTAAAAAAGGGGTGGCAATATTGATTGCTAGTGAACTAAACTTTGAATGTATATGTGTGAAAAGAGGGACACAGAGGGAAGATTTGTACTGGTCCGAGGAAAGCTACAGGGTGTTTTGGTCACTATTTTTAATGTTTATGCCCCACCAGGATCTGAGTGGAAATTCTATAAACACTTTTTTGATTTATTGATTTCAGGAGCACAGGGTATCCTCATTTGTGGAGGGGACTTCAATATTAAACTTCATCCAACTCTAGATACCTCGAAACCACATCACTCAAAAGAAAAGAGAATGGCTAGAAATATAAAGTTAATGATGGGGGAACTCGGACTTTCAGACATATGGAGAGATCTCAATCCCACAAAGAGGGACTATACTTTCTTTTCCCACCCTCCCTCTGTATACTCTAGGATTGATTATTTTTTCATGTTTCATAGAGACTTAGATAGGGTGATAAATTGCAGCATTGGGATCATGGACTTGTCGGATCATGCACTTATTTCCATGGAGTTAAGATTGGGTTGTGAGAAGAAACAAACTTTTTGAAGGCTAAACACTGGGATTTTGAATCAAATAAGGGAGCAAATTAAGACAGATATTAAAGAATATCTTAAAGATAATGACACCAAGGAAGTATCTCCACCATTTTTTTGCGATGCATCCAAAGCTGTTCTTAGGGGGAAAATTATAGGGTACTGTTCTCATCTAAAAAACAGAGGAAAGAAAAATTGGAAAGGTTACAAACTGAATTGAAGAAATTAGAGAACAGGCATAAAAACACATTGAATGAAGATACAAAACAAGAAATAGAAAGGAAAAAGAATGAATTGAATGAAGTCTATACAAACAACATTAAAAAAAGATATTTCTAAAACAAAGACACTATGAAGTAGGAGGAAAATCTGCTAAACTACTTGCCTACAAACTTAAAAAACAACAGGTGGAGAATACTATATTTCAAATAAAAGATCCTATAACAAATTCCATACATTTTAAAGCAAAAGATATCCAACAATCATTTTTAGTTTTTTTCAAAAATTTATATACACAACTGGAAACAGATGAAGTTAGGATGGAAACTTTTTTTGACCAGGTAGAACTACCCCAGGTGAAGGATGAACAAAATAAACTTCTAATTAGCGATATTACAGAGGAAGAAATTAAACAGGCAATACAACATCTAAAACCCAATAAAGCACCGGGACCCGACGGATTTCCATCGGAGTGGTACAAGGAAATGAAAGACCTTCTGATTCCAATACTGAAGAAGACATATGTGATAAAAACAGGCATTACTTCCCCCTCATGGAAAGAAGCAGTAATCTCGCTGATACCAAAGGAAGGTAAAGATAAATTGGACTGTGGAAGCTACAGACCGATAAGTGTCCTGAACCAAGATTATAAAATCTTTACACATATTTTGGCAAAAAGAATAGAAAATATTCTTCCAGCGATAACAGGTCTAGATCAAACTGGGTTTATCAAGCAAAGGCAGACCCAAGACAATATACACCGAACACTGCATATTATTGATCATATAGTTAAAAAAAAAACTCAAGCACTATTACTGAGTCTCGATGCAGAAAAGGCGTTCGATCGAGTTAATTTGAAGTTTTTATATAAAGTATTACAAAAATTTGGATTTCATCAGACTGTGATTAAAACTATACAAGCATTATATAGCAAACCAAGGGTAATGATAAAAATTAACGGAGCCATATCAAACTCTTTTTACCTTGAAAGAGGGACGAGACAAGGATGTCCGATTAGTCCACTACTTTTCACAATTTTTATTGAAGCAATGAGACAGGGGATTGTTCAAGACCGTGAGATTAGTGGTGTAGAAATGTTTAACCAGGAACATTAAATTTCATTATTTGCGGATGACGTTTTAATTTATCTGACGAACCCAGAGAGTTAGATTTTGAAACTGCTGTCTTTCCTGGACATCTTTGGCTCTGTCTCAGGATATAAATTAAATATTAAAAAGACTCAAGTGCAGAGTTTTCAGTATGAACCAAGCCAGACTGTAAAATCAAATATTGAAGTAAAATGGGACCAAGAATATATGAAGTACCTAGGAGTAAACATACCAAAAGATACAGTAAATCTTTATGCTTTGAACTTTAACCAATTGAGTCGAAAAATAAAGGAAGACTTAAAAAGATGGAATTTAATACCAATACTAAGTTTAGAATCAAGAATTGATTCTGTCAAGATGAATATTTTGCCGAGAATATTGTTTCTATTTCAGACTTTACCAATTGAAATAAATGAAAAACAATTCAATGAATGGGATAAATTACTATCACAATACATTTGGCATGGAAGAAAACCTAGAATAAAATTTCAAACCCTTCAGCTGACCAAGGGGAAGGGCGGACTTGCGTTGCCCTGCCTTAAGGACTATTACAAAGCGGCTCAGCTGAGAATCCTTTTCTATTGGTGTAATTCTGATTACCAAGCCAGATGGAAAGAAATTGAAGACAGTGTGTCTTGGGCAGTCCCTATACAAGCACAGCTAGGAGACAAAAGACTGGGTTAGGGTTAGGGTTAGGGTTGGAGGAGATAAAGGTTCTCAGATGGTGTTGTTATGACACTGACTTTGCCCCAAACAAATTGGATGTAAGTTATAAGGGATGGACTCAGCAGGGTCTGACATCATACTGTACTTTTTTTGAACAGAATATACTGAATGAGTTTCAGACATTTAAGAGAGTACATGGGTTAAAAAACAGCGATTTCTACCGATTTCTGCAAATATGTCACCACATAAATAAGTTCATGACAATGAGTAGAGCTGCTTTTGAAAATAGCCTATTGAAAATCTTTATTAGTTCATATAGGAATGACTCTGGGCTTAAAATAATATCAAGACTATACAAAGGTCTCAAAGATACCAATACAGTAACCAGTACGTATATCAGACAAAAATGGGAGGGGGAAAGTAACAAATGCATTCAAGAGGAGATGTGGGTTAAATATTGTGAATTTCAATGGAGGATCACATGCTCAAATTATTGGAGAACATTTTGTTGGAAGAATCTTTGCAGATACTTTAAAACTCCTGTTCAATCATCTCATTATTCAGGTACTTCCAGCTGCTGGAGGCCATGTGGCTCTCATGAAGCCAATCACTATCATGTATTTTGGGACTGCCCAAAGATATCCTGTTTCTGGCGTAAGGTTCACACTGAGTTAGAAACTATATTTGAGACAAAAATTACTTCCAATTGGGATGAACTTTTCTTTGGACTTTTAACTGCAATGACCATGAACATTAGCAATAAGAAACTTTTTGAAATACTGAGTGCAGCAGCTAGAAAAGCAATCACAAAGAAATGGCTTAAACCATATACACCTACTATAAAGGAGTGGTATGATATTATATATGAAATATTTGTGATGGAAAGAATAACCTTCTCTTTGACGCTCCAGAGCAGGAAATTTGAGGAAATCTGGAAGAGGTGGAATAAATATTCTGCCCTGAAATGCCGAACTTTTGTTTAGGAAGGGGGAGGAAGGGGGGGGGGATCCTTTTTTTTATTTTATTCTATTTATATTTGCTTTTTTTTCTTTCCCTTTTCTCTTCTAATTATACTGTTGTATATCCACACCCTATGTTCTTACCAATATATGTTGTTTTTTTATGCGTAAAATTGTATAACAAATAAATATGGATCAGATTGTAAATGTAGAATGCAGAATGTACAGTCATTAAATGATCCTAAATAAAGATAAAATTTAAAAAAAAAAAGAAAGAGAGAGGGACAGAGAGAGAGAGAGAGAGAGAGAGATTTGATTTTTAAAAATCTTTATTAGCTTCTCAAAGAGTAGTTTCCTTTTCATCAACATCAAGTAAGTACCAAATCAATCACATCCAGCTGAAAAAGTTCATCAATGTGTGGACAGACTTTTTCTGGGCCGAATATTTAGGCCCTAACACAAACAAGGAAAAACAAAAAACCTCTCCAAGAGTCCGGAAACAGTTCTTCAAGAGTTCAAAGAGATAAGCAAGACGTGAACACTCAACAAACAAATGAGAGAGGGTTTGGGGCTCAGGGCAGAACCCACACTGTTCTCCCACCCCAGGATCAATGTGCTCTTTGTGTCTGTTTGTAGCTACATTTCGTGCACCACCCTCCACTGGAGGCCAGCGGTCCGCTTTTCAACAAGCAGCTTGTACAGGGACCGGCAGCAGCCCTTCGGAGAAGCCTCTGTGAATTTCCCTCGGGATCACCAAAGTATCTATCTATCTATCTATCTATCTATCTATCTATCTATCTATCTGGGCCAAAGAACTCAGTCCACCTTGACCCCCTGACCCCTGCCAGAGACCAAATGTTTGGGACCCTTACACACACCTGGTACATGGTCTTCTTGTCCACCTCTTTGAAATGCTCCACGTGTGTGTTTGAGAGGGACAGTAGCTGACCTCCCCCTTCTGCCAGTCCCCCACAGCAGGGGGGACAGACAAAGAGGAGAAATCTTAATGCGCTCATACAGAGAATTTTAACATGATTTTAGCAAAAAAGTGCAACACCACAGCAGCTGCAAAAGAGAGGGAGACGGTGTGAGACAACATCGCTGCTCTGGTCAATACGTAAGTTTAAATGAAGTCCAACAATCACTATAATATTACAGGGGAAAACTGCTTGGATGTAAATCATTCATTTATTTAATTTAGGTGCAATCCTGCGGGGGAAACATTGTTCAACAGGTGAGACCTCCTCATAATCTCACAGGTTTACCCCATTTTGATCACGTTTTACATTGTAAAATAAATATTACGTGGCTGTTTGACGGTGCAGTTGTTTTATCTCCAACATAATGCTGTTAATTCATAATGCTCATAAATATCTTCTCATATGTATCAGGTTCTGTTAAATAATTTATCCTATTTAAACTAATACAGACTTCTACTCAGCAAACAGAAAGAAGCAGATGCCAGTAAAACAGGTGGTGGTCCTACACCTCCACCTCTGACAACCAGCATACAGTTGCCTTGCATCTCCAATATTATTAGGGACCGAGCACTGACAGTGTCAGCGAGGACCCTCTTGGAATTCGAAGGATTATTGTTTCTTTAGGACTCAGTTGGCTCATTTTTCAGGTATGTCCTTTGAGAAAAACATAGGTGTTCTATGGCATGTCCCCGTGAATGTGTAACCGCTACTCAGGCGTCATGCCTAGAAATTTTTAGCATGCTAGCTGCGCTAGGCGCGGATTAACCACGCTAGCCCCTCAAGGAAATGCTATAGTTGTAAATTTTAGTAGGTTGGATACACGGTGACCAGACCTACAAAAAAGTCTCTTACGGACATGCCGAATTCTGAACAGGGACTTCGGAAATGATGCCTAAAAATCCCATTTTAGCCACAAATAGGCTACGTACTTGAACGAACTTGTCCTAGGGATTTTATCCGATCGATTTCTGTGTTCTTGTGTGTATGTGACATACATTGAGAATTAAAATTGTAGAAAGAGTTTTCGTTAGTATTACGGTTTGGCCACGAGGGGGCGCTGAGTAAAACTACGGGGTTTTTTTTGTGTCGGAATCGCATGAAAGTTTTTTTCCAGATAGATCTTTCCGAAGCCTTTCAGAATATATAAAATGTTCTGTTACCATTTTATGGGTTACTGCCGATATTTTTGGTCAAAGTCGGCATTTTCGGAAAACTAGCTAAATTAGTGACCTCGTTACTCCTTTATTTTTAAATCTAATTTTTTGTTAATAATTTTTAAATTAGCTACACCCCTAGGCGCACCGCCGGTATGTGGCCAATTTCCCATGAAAATTACGGCCGAATCGCATAATTCAGTCGTAGCTAGCGCAAAAGAAAGTGCCTCGCTAAATTTTAAACAAACTTTGATCGGTACGAAAATTCTCATGCACATTCTTCATGCAAAGACCTATTAGAAAATATAAAAACAAAAAAACCAAAAAAAGTTTCGCGACTTCAGAATTGTTTGACAAAGTTGTACTTCCTGTACCAGCATGGGAGCTAATTCTGCTAATAGCTCCTTCAGTTTTTCTCCGATCATCTCCAAACTGCATGTATGTGTACAAGACACTTATGTGGACCAAAGGTATTTTTGAATTTTTCCTGGGTGGAAGGGCGTGGCCACAAACGGCAATCAGATTTGACCATTTTTGAATCAATCAAACCTCTATATCTCTGGTTCGCTAAGTCGGATCCAGACCAAAGTGCACACGTATGTTCGCTGTCACAGCCTGAGTCCATGTAAGTGTCAATGTACAGCACCCCCTACTGGAAACATCTAAACTACACATAGTTGACCATTACTTTAGAAATACAATTCCTTAATAATAACATTCTTGTACAAAGTCAGATCCTGACTAAAACACACACAAATGTTCAGGGTCCAAGCCTGAATGCAGCCATATGACTTTCATTCACGCAAAGCAAGGCGCCTCCTATTGACGACAGGAAATTAAATGTTTTACTCTGTGAGTAATAGCTCCTCCCCCTTTTATTTTATTTTTCAAAACAACTGCACAGAAACATGAAAAACATCTTCAGCAAGCACCATTTCAAAGGGCAGGCTCCTATTTACAACGATGTCTTACTGGGTTACTGTCAAACTCTAAAGTGGCTTCATGAATGAACTAGTCCCAATAAGTCCCTGATTTTTGGCCTCATTCCATTCAAATTTCATTTAAACTGTCAAGATACATCCCTGGACACACCCTCAAACTTACAGGATTAAACTCTTAGTCTTTCGACTTTTACTAACATTTTTTCAAAATTTTTTTGCTGATCAAATATAAACCCTGCATAAATGAGCATTTGGCTCCTTTCAGATGTGGTCATTGGGCTCCATCTAGTGGCCAAACTTCATCTTTGGCTGCTCTGTGTTCACCCTGTGTTGTGAATTGGTTCTCTACAATGGACACCTATTTTAAACTTATTTACTCCTAAACTAAATGGTTCATGTGGTGGAAATTCATATTGGCCTGCCTCAGGATACTTTAATTCTTCTTAGCGCTTGACATAATCTTTTCAATTCCTTTACCAAATATATATTTAATTTTCACAAAGTTATAAAAATAATTTGATTGTAAAACACTATAAGAACTCCCTATAAGTACCTGATTTTTGGCCTCATTTTATTCAAATTTCATTCAAACTGTCAAGATACACCCCACGACACACCCTTAAACTTAGGGGACTAAACTCCTAGCTTTACAACTTTTAATAACCTTTTTTTCCCAAATTTTAGGCTGACCAAATATAAACCCTGCATAAATGAGCATTTGGCTCCTTTCAGATGTGGTCATTGGGCTCCATCTAGTGGCCAAACTTAATCTTTGGCTGCTCTGTGTTAACCCTGTGGTGTGAAGTGGTCACCACAATGGACACCTATTTTGAATTTATTTACTCCTAAATTCAATGATGTGGTGGAAATTCATATTAGCCTGTGTCAGGATTATTTTTATTCTTTTTAGCGCTCGACACAATGTTTTCAATTCTTTTTCCAAATATATATTTATTTTTCAAAAAGTTATAGACAAACATTTGACTGTAAAACACAAGAAGAACTACACATTCTTCTGGGTTACAACGGATGTAAGACAGTTAAACAAATTCAGAAACCATTAAAAAAAGATTATTCAGACCATTACCGAAAATACAAAAAAAAAAAAAAAGAGTCTGACAAAATATTAAGTCATCTTTACATCAAGTTCCCACTGTTTTCACTTGAATGCTCAGTTACAAATATTTGAGAAAGAGCAGCACAAGGATTTGCTGTGGCTATTCAACTTTTTGTATTGATATTCTATTTGAGTGAAATCCTTTCTATCCCATTTCAAAGCTCTTGTTTCTCTGAAACTGTGGATGTTTTGTGCCAGTGGAGCCACGAGATGGAGCCAAAGGACCATTTTGGCTGGGTGACACTTGATTTATAGACAGGCTTATTTTGACTCACACATAATTCTGACAAATTAAAGGGATATACTTAAGTTATGCTGCCACTATTGCCATCATTCTATTTCAGCTGAACCCTGATAACACATGAGCAAGGGTCTGCAACCTTTAAGGAGCCATTGTGTTTGATTTCACATGGATCCAAATCATGGATCTGTCAAGATACATCCCTGGACACACCCTCAAACTTACAGGATTCAACTCTTGGTCTTACAACTTTTGCTTATGTTTTTGCCCCAATTTTATGTCTGATCAAACTCACACACTGCATAAATGACTATTTGGCTCCAGCAAATATGGCCATTTGGCTGCATCTAGAGGCCCAACTTAAACTAAGGGTGCCTGACAGACAGGCCGCAGTCTGTGAGGATCCATGACGTCTCCTCCTCTCCCATCATCCTCAATATCGGCTCCCCCCAGGGCTGTGTGCTGAGCCCCCTCCTGTTCACCTTGCTCACATATGACTGCTCAGTGATAAGCCCGAGCTGTCTGATTGTGAAGTTCGCAGACGACACTGCTGTGATTGGACGCATCACAAACAATGACGAGTCCGACTACAGGAAGGAGTTGGAACACCTGGAGGGCTGGTGCAGAGACAACAACCTCTGCATCAATGTGAAGAAGACGAGGACTTCAGAAGGAGCAGACATCTCTTCCCTCCCCTGCACATCGGAGGAACAGCGGTGGAAGTGGTCTCCAGCTACAAGTATCTGGGCGTGCACATCCCGGACGACCTCACCTGGAGCACCAACACTTCGAGAGACCAGTCCTTCCGTGTGGTCGCCGAGATGAAGGAGTCCTCCGACTCCGCGCGGCCTGACCCCTCGAGTCAGGACTGCCGCAAGATGTCCACACGCCACCTCTCGTTCTTGTGTTCCTGCATCACTGTGTGGCACGGCAGCTGCTCTGTGGCAGAGAAGAAGGCTCTGCAGAGGGTAGTGAAAGCGGCACAGAGGTCTGTGGGATGCAGTCTTTCAACTACCACGGACATATACTCCTCCAGATGCAGGAAACGGGCCTCCTGCATCATGAAAGACCCCACCCATCCCGCACATGCTCTGTTTGTCCCTCTCCCCTCAGGCAGGAGCATCAAGAGCAGGACTACCAGACTGAGGAAGAGCTTCTCTCCTGAAGCTGTGAGACTGTTGAACACTGCAATTTTTGCACAGTTAATTATTTTATTCTGTCTATTTGTTAAAAAGGCTAGTTGATTGTGTTCTTCTTTTATTCTCTTTTTTATTGTATATTTGTATATATTTATTATTCTCATTTCTATGATTGGGCTTGCTCCGGGACCAGGGTAACCAAATTTCGTCCCACCCATGTTTTACATGGGTTGAATGACAATAAAACTCCTTGAATCCTTGAATCCTTCTGCAGGCTTGTAACTGGCATGGGCTCTGAAACCCACAGGGGCCCCAAATGGCAAAGGGGCTCGGTCCCGCTTATCGCTGCTTGGCAGCTTTAATTATTATTTTTATTATTAAAAGAAAAAAAAAAAAGAGAGACCTGCAATTTACAAAGAAATTGGAGCACAATACACAGCATCTGCTGGGATGTGAGAGACTACGGCTGGTAATGTTGCAAACGTAAGGACAGATTAGGTCGTGTCTGTAAATGATGGACTGTGATGTGAAACAGAAACATATAAAATGAGAATTGTCTGGAAATGTCAGAACATCTATGCTTGCTCTGATGAAAATCTCCTGAAAATTATTTCAAATCTTAATTTCCCTGCGCAGTAATGCTGAACCTTCATCAACGAGTTCATTGTCAAAAGGACATGCTATGTTTGTGACAAAAGTCGACTTGTATGTTTCTTAAATAACAGACAGCAGAGTCGTGTTACGCCAAAACTGGCCCGCTGACTGAAAGAATGAGTAAATCAAATATGGTGTGTGGTTGAAAGAGGGCGGAGACAGAGAGAAACTCCAGGTTCATTGACAAAAACCTGGTCTGGGTTAGTTTCACAGCGTCTGTTACTACGGTAACTGACCGAGAGCTGAAGTTACCTCTCTCTGTGAAACAGGCTGGAGTTTCCCCTCTTTCTCTGTTTGAGTTAGCTCGATTTGCGAAACGGAAAATTCAGAGTTTCTCCTCATTTCAGGGTTAATAGACTCAGAGTTTTCACTAAACCTGCTTTGTGAAATGGACTCCTGGACTGTTAAGGTGGGTTTTAACCAAAACAAACCAATTGTCTTGTTGTTTCCTCACATGCCACTGGCCGGAGTGACCTCTGATTGGCCTGGAAGGAAACTTAAAAAAAAGTCAGATAGTTGCAACGCTGGCTGATGAAAGCCTGTAGAAGGCAAAAAAGAAAAAAGAATTAAAAAAAAAAAAGAAACAAACTGGCATGCAGTTGGCAGCTGGCAGGTCAGCAGACCGAGCACAGACCAGTGCTTCAGGAATACTCTTGCAGAAAGCTGCAAGGAATTCTGGTCATTTTACTGCTACTGTGACTGCAGGATCAGTTCCCCCTCTTTCTTTCCTGGTGTCTCTATTTTACCTGAATAAAAAAGAAAAGAGTGCCACAACCAGTTTTACAGTGACCCATGACAGTAGAGGCTTTTATTGAATATCATTACCATTTATTTTGGTCAAAAATGAAAAGAAGTCTCAGATGTATGCTATAGCTCTTTGTTGGTTTAGAGTTTGCTTTCTCAAAAAAAAAACCTCTTTAGTTTCTGCCCACTGAAATGATTTCTGTCTTTGGAGCAGCTGTGCCTGAGAGAACATTTCAAATAGTCCAACCTCAACCTGAGAGTGCTAATGGGGCCTCAGGGAGGAGGGGGGCGGGCTGAAGCAGGCCAGGATGGAGAGCGCTGGGCTTGTAAAAGTGCTCTGGAGCTGATGCGGTCTTGCTGCGTTTCATGGTGGTTGGAGTTAACTGCTTCGGCGAGGTGGAGGGTCTGATCCCAGCGTGTTTATCCTGGACAGGGAGGTAGCTGGGTGTACAGAGAGGGATGAATCCTGATGATCCAGGCTTTGAACGCAGAGGGGTGGGCTTTAGGGTACTGGGGAGAGTCGTTTTGCAGAGTTTACCACACGGATATACAGTTGTTCCCAAAAGTTTACACCCCCCAGCAAAATTTCTGATTTTTTGGGCTTTTCTCAGAAAATATGAATGATAACACAAAAACCTTTCTGTCACTTATGGTTAGAGGTTGGGTGAAGACATTTATCGATTTTTTTAAACTCTTTTTAAATCATAATGACAACAGAAACTTCAAAAATGACCCTGTTAAGAAGTTTACACACTCTGGTGGTTTTGGCCTGATAAATGCACAAAAGTTCACACAAATATGTTTGAATGTCTACTAAAGGTAACCATCCTCACCTGTGATCTATTAGCTTGTAATCAGTGTGTGTGTATAAAAAATGATCAGGGTCATTTTTGAAGTTTCTGTTGTCATTATGATTTAAAAAGAGTAAACACACTTGTTTGTTAATACATGTCTTCACCCAACCTCTAACCATGAGTGACAGAAAGGTTTTTGTGTTATCATTCATATTTTCTGAGAAAAGGCCAAAAAATCAGAAAATTCTTGGGGGGGGCCCGTAAACTTTTAAGCACAGCTGTATGTGTTGAAGGCCCACTGCCCATCTCCACTGTTAGACTCATTATTAATTATAACAGCGTTTGTTTCAAACATTGTTCATTAATTGTCCGAGGATTGAAGCAATCATACAATGGTCTAAGGCCTGAAATGTAAATGAGTCTAAAACTGAGATTTGATTGTTTGGTATTTGATTCTACAGAAGCCCCTAAAGGCCATGACTTTCTTCAATTAAATTTCTCAGTTGCTTGAGATAATGAGTTCTTTTCTTATTATCTTGAGAAATGAAAACTTGTTCTCTCAACAAAGCAGAATGAATTATTATGCAATCTCATTACCTCAAGAAAACCGAACAAATTTACAGTAGCAAAAGCATGGCCTTTGAGGGCTTCACTTACCAAGAGGACTGGCCAATCAGGGGATGGGGGTTTATGGGCAGAGAGCCTTAAAGAAACAGCAGCTAAAAAGTGCCTTTCAGGCAGAAACTGAGACGAGGGTTTTCTTTAACCTCTTAGTTCCCACTGGCCTGCTGATGCACTGTTTGCCATTTTTCTGACGTCATCAAAGTATAAACACTGAGGCCTTCGTCAAACATCAGAACACTCTACGACATTAGAAAGTTTTGATTTTTCAAATTTCAGTCTCTAAGTTTGTTTCACAGTTTTCTTCACCAACAAAACGTAATTAGTGAAAGAATCACTCTGATAGTGATCACAACAACATGGACGTCCTACCTGTTTGGGGTCATTACGTCACATCCTGAGGCCCGTACCCTGAATATTCACTCTCCTTTCCACCAGAGGAATCCAGAGTTCAAACATATCAAAAGTGTTGTTTCATCAAATTATTCCAAGTGGTGAAATTTCTCCTGTAAAGTCCGTTGTTTGTCTGTCTGTTGTGTCCGTTCTCATCAATAACAGCAGCTTCACAGTCTTAGAGCATTTCCTCCTCAATGTCAATCTGACAAAGCTCAGCATTTTTTATTTCCTTGGACTTCTGGCTACAAGAGTTGATACACTGTTCCCATCTTGATACACTACAGCATTAGCCTCCTAACAGCCTGGTTTTTGGTTATCGGCCCTGTCAATCACTTATACAGTAACCAATAGCCTTACCGTTCACACAAAGCCTGCTGTAGCTTGATAGACTGCTAAAAAATTGATTTTTTTTTTTCGCCACAAGTTATAATTGATATTGATGTGCGGAATAGGAGCAGTACAATCCATGACCAGGAGCTGTAATTTCATCATTTTTAGCAAACCTTTTCACAGAGAACACAGTTGACTACAAAGAGGACACAGAGCTCTGACATAACAGGTTTGTGTGCATGATTTCCTTCAGACTAGACTGTGGAATGAGAACACATCTGCTGGTGTTTGACACCTGAGACTAAAAACTCTCTGACTCCTACAAAGTTTTACCTATAAAGCTCAACATTCACCAGGATGTGGATGAGAAGGTGTTGAAGTGATGTGGTGGAGGTTTTATGTCCAGCATGAAGGATCTTGAAGCCTTTAAGTTGAAATACACTTTTTTCTACTGCTCCTTTAGAAATGATGGTGCTAGCGATCATGTCATGCATCATGTATCATGTACGTGCAGCGGCTGAGCGCTCATGCTTGTGCATGGCACACTGAAGCACACCTCTCCCAACCATGCTGAGCTGGAGAAGTAGGCCGTGTCCAAGCACACTGGCCAAAGGAGCTGGACTTTACAGCTGTAGTGTGCATGGGCGCGGCACATTTGGCCAGTGTGACCACGCTCTTAGTCTTTATGGCTGAAGTGGTGTAGTTGGTTGGTGAAGAGGGCAAGTTGGGTCCCTCGCTGCCCTCTGGACCCCAATGTGGTGGTGGGAGACAGAAGGATGATGGCAAAGCTCTAATCTCTGATGGAGAATGTTTCCCACCCCCTGCATGGTCCTGTCCCAGCTCTGTGCAGCTCTTTCAGCTCCAGCTTCTTAGCCGCACAGTGTCAGACAGACACACTGCAGGTCCCTCCGTCCTGCTGCAGTCAGACTGTTCAACCAAGATACTCCCAGTAAATAACTGAAACACACACACACACATCTATACACGCACTCTGGACAATCATTCTGACCTTGTGCAATAATAATGTAATATTTATGTTTTCTTTTTTTCACTGTATCACTGTGCAACAACATGTTACACTTCATGTGTGCTGTGTGCATACCTGTGTTACAGGACATGCAGATCATAATTCTCTTTTTTCCCAAAAACACGCAGTCCTCAGCTGATCTATTCATGTGAAAAAGCTATATTTTGATATTTGGTTCTTTTTCTGTATATTTTTAAATGTCTGATCTTTTTTTCTCCTTTTTAATAAACTGTGTATAACTGTTCCTTTAATGTTTGCAATCTGTGATCTTTGTTGCTTTAAAACTGTAAATTTCCCCATTGTAGGATAAATAAAGGATTATCTGATCTGATCTGATCTTATCTCATTTTATTTTCATTTATCTTGTAGTCAATGTTTATATCTTCTCAAAACTTAATGGATCAACTTTTTCCAAACAGATTAAAGGGAGAGTTCACCTTAGAAAATCAAAATCATTTAACCAGAAGAGAAAGAAAACTTTTTATTCCAAGGACATGGGAAACAGTATTTCATAATTTCAGTCCAGGTTGGTGTCATGTCTAGTTCTATTGGAAGTTTGATCTCCTCAGCCTTTTTACATCATATTTCTACATGTAAGCATGGATTAGATGTTCTACATTTCATGATCAGAGAGGATTCAAATATATATATATATATATATATATATATATATATATTTAAAAAAAAACATGATGGAAAACTTTCTGTGTTGTTTTCTCCTGTCAGTAAACCTAATTTAGTGATCCCAGACTGGTTAACTTCTCTCCCTGAAAAAACAGGAGAAAGGATGAAAATCTGTGATTGCAAACTTCAAAAATAATGGATTATTCTGCTCTGTATTAGAGTTTTCATTAGCCAGGCTCTGAAGCTCAGCTCAGCTCAAAGTGTCTAAAGCTGTAAATCTCTGCACTGTGCAGCAAAAGCAAACACACTTTTCATCCTCCCGCTGTAAAGCAGCAACACACACTTGATTTAC
Organism: Thalassoma bifasciatum; assembly: GCA_008086565.1. Classification (NCBI taxonomy): domain Eukaryota; kingdom Metazoa; phylum Chordata; class Actinopteri; order Labriformes; family Labridae; genus Thalassoma; species Thalassoma bifasciatum. The sequence goes on along the minus strand of RPOG01000605.1, from coordinate 120,494 downwards.
TCCCTTCACTCATTTCTCAGTCACATCTAGGAGGTGCACTACATCAAGTTTCTAACCATAAAGTTTCTTAACGAAGCGTGCCTCATTCAACAACACAGAACATTTGGGCCATTAACACACCCAGCTTTGTGTCCCCGCGCAGGGACCCGCCTGTGTGCAGACTTCTTCTTTCCTGTGGACAATCGACTCTCTGAACACACACCTGAGTGAAAACTACACTAATGTGTTAACTGCTAGCTGCTGAGTAGTGTGTGTGTGTGTGTATGTGTGTGTGTGTGTGTGTGTGTGTGCGCGCGCGCACATGTGCGTGTGTGTTTGTGTGTGTGTTTGTGTGTGTGTGCGTGTGTGTGTGTGTGCGTGTGCGTGAGTGTGTGTGTGTGTGTGTGTGTGTGTGTGCGTGTGTGTGTGTGTGTGTGTGTGTGCGTGTGTGTGTGTGTGTGTGGTCTTTGCCATTAGAAGCATGGTGGTTTCATGGCCAGAGAGTGAAGAACTTTTGTTAAAGTGAAGTATGGAAAAACGGATCAATTTCCAACAATTACTCGTCAAAAGAATGATCCATGTTTGAAAGTGAAAATGTTTAATTACAACCAGTTAAACTGATTTCATACAAATTTAGACAAAAGAATTGACATCTGAAAAACTAGAGTCAATATTTTTCCTATGACACACAGCTGTCAGGGTCAGTGATTATATGTAGCTTGGAAATCCCTTTGTTCCAGTCAGTTATCACAAATGGTACATTTTTGAGCTGGTAGTCCTTTTTGTTTGTTTATTTATGTATTTACTTTTTTATCAAACTAATAGGGCTCAGCATCTAAAGCACAAATTCAAGTTTAATCACCAATAAATTTAATATTCATTGATATCGAAATAGGCAGAAAAAGACAAAAAAATTGTTCCCTACAATGAACCACACAGGTTGGGTCATTTTTGAGTGTAGTGGTGCTACTTATGGTATGCTATGCTATGCTATAAAGTTGTTCTCATAAGTTTACATAACCTGGCAGAATTTATGATTTCTTATCCATATGTCAGAGGATATGATGATAACATAAAAACATTTCTGTCACTCATGGTTGGTGGTTGGATGAAGCCATTTATTAACAAACAATTGTGTTTACTCTTTTTAAATCATGATGACAACAGAAACTTCAAAATGAGCCTGATGAAAAGTTTCCCTCCCCCAGTTCTTAACAGCGTGTATTTCCCCCTTCAACAGCAATAACAGCTTGAAGTCTTTTGTGGTTGTTGTGGATGAGGGTCTTTATTTTCTCAGATGGTAAAACTGACCATTCTTCTTGGCAAAAAGCCTCCAGGTGTAAATGCTTGAGCTGTCTTGCATGAACTGCAGGTTTGAAGTCTCCCCCCACTGAATCGATGATATCAAGGTCAGGAGACTGAGATGGCCACTTTAAAACCTTCACTACATTCTGCTGTAGCCAATGGCAGGTTGACTTTGCCTTGTGTTTGGATCATTGCCACGTGTCCAAGTACGTCTCATGTGCAGCTTCTGGGCTGATGAGTGTAAATTTTCTTCCAGTATTTTCTGATAACATGCTGCATTCATCCTTCATTCATCAGTTTGGACCAAGTTTCCTGAGCCTTTGTAGCTCACAAATCCCCAAAACATCAGTGATCCACCTCCGTGTTTCACAGTAGGAATGGTGGACCTTTCATCATAGGCCTTGTTGACACTTTTGTTTCTTTCCCCATGACTCAGAATCCAGAGATGTCAATGCAGCTCAGGATGAAAGATGCAAGTGTCTGTCAGGAGCTCAGAAACTCACTGAGCTTTTATACACACACACTGATTACAAGCTAATAGATCACAGGTGAAGATGGTTACCTTTAGGAGACATTCAAACCCATTTGTGTCAACTTGTGTTCATGTTATCTGGACAAAATCACCAGGAGACAGAAACCTTTTAAAGTTTCTCTTGTCATCATGATTTAAAAAGAGTAAACACAGTTGTTTGTCAATAAATGGCTTCATCCAACCACTAACTATGTGTGAAAGAAAATGTTTTGGATTATTACTCATTTTCTCTGAATATGAGTAATAGAGAAAAAGGCCAGGAAATCATAAATTATCTAGGGTATGTAAACTTACACTACCAGTCAAAAGTTTTAGAACACCCCAATTTTTCCAGTTATTTATTGCAATTCAAGTCACTCAAGTCCAATCAGTAGCTTGAAATGATACAACGGTAAGTAGTGAACTACCAGAGGGTAAAATAAAAAGTAAGGTTACCCAAAACTGAAAAACAGAGTACATTTCAGAACAACAACACAAAATGGGTTAACAATTGATAGCTGTCCTGCAGCAACAGAGGGTGACCAAGCCTTAAAAAGCTGGTGCTACTAATTCCTACAGGTGTTCCAAGTTTGCTTGATTACTAACAAGCCCCTCTGTCAGCATAAAAGCAGTGTTTGAACACAATGTGGTACCATACCCTCGTGAGCATCAGTTGAACAGTATTGTACTGCAGAAAGTAGTGTGTTGCTACAGAAATGGCAAGAAAAAGGCAATTAGCAGTGGAAGAGAGACAGACCATCATAACCCTGAAAAATGTAGGCCTTTCCTACAGAGAAACTGCAAAGAAAGTCAAGGTGTCAGTGAGTACAGTTTCCTTCAGCATCAAAAGGAAGTCAGAAACTGGGGCAAACTTTGACAGGAAGAGGTCTGGCAGACCCAAAGCCACAACTGAATCAGAGGACAAGTTTCTGAGAGTCAACAGTTTGCGTGATAGGCGGCTCACAGGACAACAGCTTCAAGCACAGCTTAATAGTGGTCGTAGTAAGCAAGTCTCTGTTTCAACTGTGAAGAGAAGACTTGGAGCTGCGGATTTGACTGGACGAGTTGCAGCAAGAAAACCATTGCTAAGACGTCAGAATAAGACAAAGAGGTTTGCCTGGGCCAAGAAACACTGCCATTGGAGGACTGAAGACTGGAAAAAGGTATTATGGACTGATGAATCAAAATTTGAAATCTTCGGTTGCAGGATCTTTGTACGGCGTAGAGTAGGTGAAAGGATGCTTCCACAGTGTGTGGTTTCAACTGTCAAACATGGAGGAGGAAGTGTGATGGTCTGGGCTTGTTTTGCTGGATCCAGGGTTGGTGACTTGTTCAGAGTGAGAGGCACCCTGAACCAAAATGGCTACCACAGCATCCTGCAGCGCCATGCAATACCCTCTGGTATGAGTCTAGTTGGTCAGGGGTTCATCTTACAGCAAGATAATGACCCAAAACATAAGTCCAAGCTCTGCCAGAACTATCTTGCGAAAAAAGAACAAGCTGGTAAACTTGAAAACATGGAGTGGCCAGCACAGTCTCCAGACTTAAACCCTGTTGAGCTGGTTTGGGATGAAATGGACAGAAGAGTGAAAGCAAAGCAACCCACAAGTGCCACACATTTATGGGAACTTCTGCAACAGACATGGGAAGAACTTTCTGAGGAATATTTGATTTCTTTTGTAGACAGAATGCCACGTGTGTGTTCAGCTGTTATATCTGCCAAAGGTGGCTACTTTGATGAGTCAACAGTTTAGAATACATTTTGGTCTAAAACTTTTGACCAGTAGTGTATGTGCAGAACTGTATACATTCAGTTCACTTCCATTCAAATGCATTTACCAAGCACATTTAAAGCAGCAGCAGTTGACCTTTACAGTCAGACAGTAGAACACAATGACACATTAGAGCCAAGACCATGTGTCACAAAACAAATTCTGTACACACAATGAGTTAAAAACTGAAAAATACAAGTGTTTTAAGATGTGATTTCAAAACAGGAAGTGAGGGGGGCAACCTGACAGGCACTGATGGTGCATTCCATAGTTCAGGGGCATGCGTCTGGCAGAAGGTTCCGCAGCATCCGTTGCAGAATAGACTCAGAAACAGTTTTCTCCCCCTGGCCATCAGACTGCTCAATGCCAAATAACCCCATCTTTTTTTTTCACATTTCTGTGTAATACATTTCTTCCTTGTGCATTGTGAGTTGACAAACGAAGTCAACACGCCCCGCAGCGGAGATGCAATGCAGACGGATGCAGTGTATTCCCCCGTAAGTCTATCCACTGCAAAGGTTTCATCTCCTCTGTGCTTCAACCTTGATCTGGGACCTCCAGAAACAACTGGCCATCAGATTTGAGTGACCTCGAGGGGTCATGGGTGAGTAAAACATCAGAGAGACAGGGTGGAGCTGGCTCATTTAACAATTTAAAATGAAAAAAGGAAATCTTAACATTGATTCTTAAAGGAATAAGAAGCCAGCATTCTGGACGAGCTGCAGTCATGAAAGGGAGGCCTGAGTAATGCCAACGTAGAGGCCAGAGCAAAAGTCAAGCCGGGATGAAAAAAAGCATGTGTCACATGTCAGTATTGAATAAAGAAGATATACATAAAATCAAATTGAATAAAAGTATACTTAATGCATTCCAAGCTCTAGTTAAAACAGAACGTTTTGTTTAGGGGCCTGTCCAGACCGTTTCGGTTAGAGCAACTGGGCAACTGCAACAAATAGAGGTGACCAAAGCAAGTTCAAAGCATCAGCGCCTCACATCTTCACCATTAAAGTGTTATACTTTTTTTTTACCCCAAAACCAAACAACAGGACAGTAGCAGACTCACCATGTCAGCTTCATTCTCTATGGACTAAAAAAAGCCATGTTTGTACAAAGTCACAACCAAAGGAAAAATTGGAGAAACAGCTGTTTCTGCCACTCTCACTTAACACAAACCAAATAGTTGTTTTCAAAATTATGGGTTGACATCTTCAATGACCAATCAGATAATCAGATTTTAAGGGATATTTGGAGAGCAGTGCCTCTTCCTCTGTTGTCAGCGGAAAAGCCCTCTTTTCTGTGTGTTCAGTTGGATGTGGTGAATGAAGCCCTGTGTATCAGCTTGACGTATGCACTAAGTAAAGAATGATAGAATGTTAAAGACAAGGATTCAGAGCTCTACATCCATTTACTTGTTACCCAAGGCAGAAAATAGAGAGAGAGCACATTGTTCTAGATTACAGTCTCAATAAGTGGGCTCTAAAGATCAGCTCACAGCATCTAAATGCTATAAATCTTTACAGTGTGCAGCAAAAGTAAACACAGTCTCCTCCTCCCTTCTGTTACGCAGCAACCCTGGTTTGATTTAGTGCCCTGATTTGGTTACTCATTCAGATCTCAGCAGTAATCAAGTTGATCAAGTTTCAATGAAGCATGTCTGATTCAACAACACCGGTCATTTGGGTCATTAACACACCCATGCTGGCTGACAAGTCGCTTTCAAAACTTTTACCTGTCCTGAAGCTGCATCTTGTCTTGTTGGTAGGAAGCTTCTGTTAAAACCAGATATGCTAACCAGGTATGAATTAGAGCCACTTTCACAAGCTTGCTATTGGAGTACAGGTAAACGACTCTTTAAACAAAGTTTCCTCCTCAGTTAGCTCCATTTACGTGGGCTCAACATGCAAAGTATTTCTAAAAAATAAAGTTATCAAATGAATAAAAGTGAATAAAAGGCATACATGTCATTGCTCTGGTAAATAGAGCCACACTCCTGATTTAGTGAATAGTTAACCGCATTTTTTAACTCTTGTTGCTAATATTGGGGCTTTATTTGGTTGACAGATATATTTTATTGTGTAAAAGCTGCATGTTGCCCTGAAGATTGAGCAATTACTGTGTTTGTAGTTGGTAAAAGAAATGGGGAAAAAAAGAGGATTCATCTGCCTGAAAACTGGGATGACAATAAGTTCAAGTTTTACTGTTAAACATTCTTCTTTTGTTTTGTTTTGGTCTAAAAAAGCAACAAATTCCTCAGTGACTCCATGATCTGGCAGCATTAAGCTTCTTCCTGTTATATAAGCCTCATTAAGGCTGGAAAGATGAGTTAATTCGTCACACAATACCTCATCTTTCTGGTCTTATCATCACTGTAAAGGGATTGAGGGAAAATTAAAGTCCCATCACTCCTCTGTCTGTCTGTTAAAGTACCTTTGCTCCCTCACTGTAAGTCCATTCCTGGCCTTGATCTACACAGTGTTGGAGCCCTGGCCTAACCTTTCCTGCACAGAGCTTCAACCTCTTTCCTTCAAGCTATTTGATCCCTGAAGCAGATGGTTTTCTTCAGGGAGAGGTGATGAGTGAGAGCTGAAAAACCAGGTTTATGGTATCAAAAAGGACCCAAGAATGCTGGCCATTCTTGCTGCGTTGCCAAGAACGGTTCACGCTGAGAGTGAAATGAACAAACCATAAGGACCTTCTCACCGACAAGAGGGTTCATAGCTGGTTTATTAACAGACCTGAGCCATTTTTACATATAGAGTATTTTATATGCAATTTAAAATGACTCATTTCGGAGGATTGTTTGGACTTTCTCAGTGATCTTCCAGAAGCTTGATATCTAGATTGTTGCCTGGCCATAATCCACAACTTTACATGAGATTATCAAAACTAAAATAGGTTATTTCTAAATGCTATTTCTCAGTTTCCCACTTAGGTCAGATAGGTTTAGAAATGAGAACAGACATAGTATGTGCTTGACTTTCTGGCAGAAAAGGGACAAAGGAGCGGAAGAAAGTTAGAACACAAGTTAAAGGATGAAAAATGAGCTTAAAGCTAAAACTCAAGCTGAGGGCCAAAAAAAACACAAGCTAAAGGCTAAAACACAAGCTAAGGGCTAAAACACAAGCTGAAGGCTAAAACACAAGCTGAAGGCTATAACACAAGCTGAGGGCTAAAACACAAGCTGAAGCCTAAAACACAAGCTGAAGGCTAAAACACAAGCTGAAGGCTAAAACCATAGACTGTATAAAACATGGACGTAGTCTCCGTGACGTCACCCGTCTGTTACTGCAGCTCCGTTTTGAGGCTAAACGACGGGCGCGGCCATATTGGAAATGGGACGAGTGACGAGTGCCCAAACTCACAGCGATTGGGCGCCCGTCAGTCACGTGATCTGTGCTGTGGCTCTGATTGGGTAAGCTCTTAGTCCTAATATCTTCCAAACGGCCGAGTTAGAAAAAAATTCACCCCCCTCACAGTGGGAGCCGTTAGCAAAATTAGCGATCCAGACGGGAGACAGAGTTTGTACCAGGCTTTAAATACGCCGATCAGGGCTCTGAAAATGGCCTTTTCCCCGTCTGCTTGTACAGTACTTCCGGTGCTTCTGGAGCCAGCCTCAAGCGGTCACTGGAGGAACAGCAGCTTTTTAGCACTTCCGTGTTGTCTCATTTTTTCAGACCGGAGGTTGCCGCTCGGCTAAAACACAAGCTAAAGGCTAAAACACAAGTTGAAGGCTAAAACACAAGCTGAAGGCTAAAACACAAGCTGAAGGCTAAAACACAAGCTAAAGGCTAAAACGCAAGCTGAATGATGAAACACATGTTAATCAATCAATCAATTACGCTGTTTTTGCTAACGTTGATTCCTGTCCACATTCAGCAGTTATTCTGCAGTGATCTGTTCAAAACTGAGAGTCTATGAATAAAATGAAGGGACAGGTTAGGTTTGCTCTGATTGGTGAGGTTGGAGTTGGTAGATGAGCACTGGTAGGACACAACCAGGATTCACTAACGCTACATGGCACTGACATTTCTCAGAGCACCAGGCTGTGAGAAGTTGAATGTAGCCAGCTTCTAAACTACGCTACAAACTTACAAATTTTGCTTGTTGTCATGTTTCAAACAACAGTGCTTTGTAACTGTTGGTAAATACATTACCTTGTTGGATTGTATCCTGTAAAAAGTTGTATTGAACAAAGAAAGGTAGTGTTAAAAAAGAAGATCCAATCTTGATTCACTTTTTAAAACAAATACTTTTAAGAGTCGTGAAATCATGACAGTTGGTGTCCCCCACCCAAAGGAGTGGCTGTAGTCTACCTTAGACATATAGTCTTCACAGTCCCTTTAATCCAAACAAAAGGCAGATTTTTAAAACCAATTTAGTCCACTGGTTGTACCAAACACTAGATGCCACACATTGGCCCCCAACTTTTGGATGTAAAATTCATGATCCTCCCTGCTATAGCTAACCAGCTAAGACATAAAACAATGTTGGTTTTGCGTTTGAACTTGGAAAGTTCACACTGTCCTGATGTCCTCAGTGACATACTGGACTATTAGATTTACTATCTTCCCAATGAACCCTTGTTACATAGCTGAATGGCTTCATTCCAAACCTCAGCTTTCATTTATGTTTCCTGAATGATCTGGAAAAGGGCCATAAATCATACATCCTGATGACACGTAACTACTCTGTCTGTTTGAGCAAAAGTCACATCTGGACAGCACGCCTGTAGCAAAGATGAGCTGAATGACAGCTCAGTAATCCCCCTAAACACAGTGAAGGAGAAATCCTCATACTCAACCAATTAAAAGGATGTACAGACTTCATCAATGCTTCAGGGAGGATACATAGGCAGCTACTTTCTTCCAGGCTGATTCTGTATTATGCTGTCTTTATCCAAAGCTTCTGTTTTATACATTCTTGTTGGTTCAACTTTCGGAGATATGTAAAAAAAAATAAAAATGAATAAAAAAAAGGTCAAAGCCCCACATATGACTGTTGTCATTTTTACTAAATAATGGTAGATTTGAGACAGCCCATGTGTTGCAGAGGTGCAAAGGGAATGATTTTGCTACTGCTAGTTGTTTAAAGTGGATGGGGTGGCAGTGACTCAGCCTTGTTTAGACGCCTTAAACAAGACACCAAACTGACATGCATGTTATTGCATGTGTGAGTGTAAAAGCAGGATTCAGAATTTAGAAACTGAATTTCCCCCAACGTGATGAATAAATTATATCTTCATCTTCTTCTTTCATTCCTGACGTAAAGTTTGGTCTCCGCTTCCTCTCTAAACTTCGGATCACGTTTAAGGGAGAGGATCATTCTTTTGTGGATCCTGCGCTGGCCATGACATACAGTGCTCAGCATAAATGAGTACAACCCCTTTGAAAAGTAAGATTTTAATCAATATCTCAATGAACGCAAGAACAATTCACAAAATTTTGACAAAACTGAGTTTCACAGAATATTTATTTCACTCACAACATGAAAGTAAGATTGATAATATAACTAAGATAACAAAATCATCAGTTTTACTCAAAACAGCTGATGCAAAAATGAATACACCCCATAACAAAAACTATGACATCTAGTATTTTGTATGAGCTCCACGATGTTCGTGGACAGCACCAAGTCTTCCAGGCATGGAATGAACAAGTTGGCATCATACTGCAACATCTATCTTCTTCCATTCTTCAAAAACTACCTCTTTTAGAGCCTGGATGCTGGATGGAGAGTGATGCTCATCTTGTCTCTTCAGAATTCCCCATAGGTATTTACACATGAAGACGCTGCCACCACCATGTTTAGCTGTAGGCACCATGGACTTTTCTTTGAACTCTTTAAAAAAATCTTGTATCACTTTTGCTACAGTATTCTGACTGACAAGTAAAGCCTTGCTGATCTTCTTGTCGCCTTCACCTTTGTTGTGTAAATAAATTATTTTCTTTCTCAGGCTTTGTGACATTTCTCTTCAGTGTGGTGTCATTGCTGACAGCATGAAATGGAGTTTTCTCTATTAAGTGACCTGTTTCATAATCAACTGTCTGCTGGACAACAACTGTTCAGCAAATAAATAGACAAAGAAAAATAAATAGACTCGTCAGCTTATTTTATCTGGAGACTTTAACTGTGTGATTAATCCTTCCTTAGATCGCTCCTCAAATACTTTGTTTTCCAAATCAAAAACATCTGAGTGTGTCAAGTCGTTCTCAGACTCATGTTCATTATCAGACCCATGGAGATTTCTGAATCCCACCAAAAAGGAATATTCCTTCTTCTCACCCGTACACCACACTTTTTTCAGATGTTTATTATTTTATCCTTAAGAAAACCTTACTGCCCTCAGTCCAGTCATGCATTTATAACAGCATAGTTATCTCTGACCATGCCCCTTAACACTTGGAGCAGGTTTCCCCCACCACAAATCTAGCAGACCACAATGGAGGCTTAACTCTCTCCTTTTATCCGATGACTCTTTTTTAACCTTCATTAATACACAAATAGATATATTTCTGGAAACTAATGAAAATTCCGACACATCTCCATCTCTTATCTGGGAAACCCTTTAAAGTGAACCCCGACTGTAAGGACAAATAGGCGTGAATATGCTTAAATCTTTGTCTCAAACTAGAATTTGTCGTGAAAAGACATAATGTATTGGTTTTTCTTTAAAAAAAAAAAACAGTTTAAAACACAGTTTCTATCCATCGGGCGCAGCCATTGTTTTACTGCAGCAATGCATTCTGGGTTGATGACGTAGATTGGTTGCTTGGTGCCGAGCATCTGGATTTGGCCGTTTCCTCACTACTAGTCGCCGTAAGTCACTAGGTTTGAGGGGGGAAAAAAACATAATAATGCCACATGTGGCTGCTTTTGGGTGCACTTTTCAGTCCAAAGGAAACAAGGAGACTGATGTTAGTCTGCACAGCTTCCCAAAAGACAAGAAAAGAAGGAAGTTGTGGGAAATCGCTTGTGGGCGTAAACAACTTCCCATGGACCTGTGGCTATGTTCTGGCCACTTCTCCCCAGAAGCATTTGCTGCATTTAGCCGGCCCATGCTGATGAAAGAGCTGACAGTTGTGTGGGTCATTATAAACGGAGACTAAAGCCAAATGCTGTGCCGACTATTTTCCAACACAAACCCACAAAACTTCCTCTGGAAACCACTGAAGTCCGCTCCAGGACTTATATGATCCTGTATGAGATCCAGCCCGGTGCAACCATATGACATCACTACCCAGACGTTATTGCGGCGTAAACAACAATGGCGGCCTACAGGTGAAAATATTTTTTCAAATTTTATACAAACTAAGATATTTTGAGAGATTTTATTATGGTTCTTATGTAGCTGGTAACAACACTGATCATTTAGGAAAATGACGTTCTGGTAGCCAGGGTAACTTTTAAAGCTTACTTGAGGGTACAGATTATTTCCTATAGTGCCAGTGCTCATAAATCCCAAATAGCAAGACAGACTCAGCTACTGCAGCTTATCAAAGAAGCAGATTCTAGTTATGCTACAGCTCCAACCCCTGAGCTGTACAAAAAGCGGATGCTCTATCAGACGGAGTTTGACAGTCCTTCTACTGGGCAGGCAGAGCGTGCTCTCCTCAAGACAAAACAGCTGTTCTAGGAACACGGAGACAAGCCCAGTCGGTTGCTGGCACACACCTGGCACATCGTCTGCGGCTCAGTGGTAGAGTTGTCGTCTCTCGATCCAAGGTTCGTGGGTTCGATTCCAGCTTCTGCAGTCACATGCCGAAGTGTCCTTGAGCAAGACACTGAACCCCAAATTGCTCCCACTGATGTTCAGTGGAATGTGGATGGGTATGAATGTGTTAGCCTCAGCTGGTGGCAGTCTGATTAGCAGTCTCTGCCATCAGTGTGTGAATGTGGCGTGGATGGGTGAAAGAGACCAGCAGTGTAAAGCGCTTTGAGTGGTCAGAAAGACTAGAAAAGCGCTATATAAGTACTGGTCATTTACTATTTACCATTTACACCACTCACACCATTGACCATATCAGCTCAGAGTCAGGTCTTAACTCAGATCCTGTCAATATTAATGAACAGTTCCATGACTTTTATCAAAAGCTTTATAGGTCAGAAGATGCATCCAATCAAAGCCTACGGGACAAATTTTTCCGAGGTCTATAAATCCCCTCTGTGAATGACAAATCAAGAGCAACCCTTAAAAACCCAATCACCTTAGATTAAATTAAAAAACCACTATGTGTATGCAAAATGGAAAATGTCCAGGTCCAGATGGTTTTCCTCCTGAGTTTTATAAGAAATTTTCTTCAAAACTGAGCCCTTTACTTCTAGCAGTCCTTGAAGATAGTCTAAATTCAAATGCTCTCCCCCTTACTCTTCGCCAGGCCTCAATATCCCTGATACTGAAAAAGGCAAGGACCCTCTGATGCGCTCCTCATACCGCCATATTGGTCTTCTCAGTGCTGATGTAAAAATATTTGCAAAAGTGCTAGCTCTTCGCCTCAATGTTGCCTCACAATACTATTAGTAATACCTCCTCCACAGTGGCCATGTTGGTTTTTGAGTTTATTGTTGTTTTAAGATTTTGACTCTGGGCTGCTGCCCCCAGTGGATGTACTGGTTAACAGCAATGCCAACTTAATGGGGGCACGGACAGATGTGGGCAGTAAGATCGTTGAGAAAGGTGTATATAATATATATAGATACATCTCATATATAAAAAGAGGATACATCAGCCTTAAGTCAGACTGAGAATGGACTGAGCAGAGCCAAACTGACACACCACCATAACGCAAGTGCTATTTCACTGCTGCTGGTTGGAGGAAGTACATGACCATAATCAAATCAAATCAAACTTTATTTATATAGCACTTTTCATACATTAAAATGTAGCACAAAGTGCTTTACATGTTAAAAAGCCCCACCCCACCACCCACCCACGCCCTCCCATCCACGCCCCCCCCACCTCCCACTCTGATAAAAACACACTCACACTACCATTCATACTCCCACGTGTACACACACACACACACACACACACACACACACACACACACACACACACACACACAAACAGATAACAAGGCTTTAGAAACATGGAGAGGCTGCACCATTTAAAACTTTATTTCAAAGTCATGTTTTTGGGGTTGCTCTGCCTGTAATACAACAGGAGGGGGACAGTGTATACAGCAGGAAACAGGTCCAGCATGGGGAGTGACACACAGGAAAGAGGCCACTGGCCGGACTTGAACCCAGGCCACACACACCAGGGTCAATCTCATGAAGCACAACCCAGAGTGCACGGCCATCTGTGCTGCCTGGCAGTAGATTGTTGATGTAGTATGTGGCCCCCGCATGTAAACAGGTCTAATAAGCAAGATGTCTTCTTCTCCACTTAATGATGTCAGTATGTCCTTAAAAGTCTGTCAGATCATACTGAGTATTTATTTCAAAGAAGCAAGAAAGCCATAAATCTCATCTCATGAAGTCATAGCTGATCTTAAGGTATCAATCACAAACTGTGTCAGCCCCTGCCTGAGGTATTACACTCTGGTTTTGCTTTGGGGGAGTCTCCACATTGGAAGTATCAGATTCTTATCGTCAAAACGAGTAAATCTTTCCCAGTCCTCTTCACCTCACAGAGTGGGACAGCCACAGCCCGGGCTCAGACTGTGGGATCTGTACTCCTCTCATCAGGCTGTTTGGTTTTCCTGAAGCAGTAGAGACGTATGACAAGGATTTCCGCTGAAAGAGCTGTTGAATTTTTCCGGTGTGTAAGGCAGCTTTCCCCAAGGGCGACCTCCCACTCGGAACAATGTTGACACTTCATGAGCGAGCTGTGTAACTCCTATTTCCTTTGATTCTCTCACCTTCTCTGTGAGTGTGTGCACAGAAATACACACTCACTTACCCCTTCACCTCCAATTAATCTATTCAATACATTGAACTTTGATTCACTCTTGGCCACTTCCTTTTCACTGATGTCCTTTCAATTACCTTTTTAATTTCCTTTGCTTTTCTCACTCTATCACAACAGAGGAATTCTTTGGCTGGCTGCTCCATTCAAATGTGCAATTACCACTGTGTTCTCTCTTAAAAATCCATCATCTTGCTCATGATATAATTGTTAGGATATCCTTTCCCACTTGCCAGTAATAAGTGGCGTTTGATGATTTCCCCACCACACTCACACACACTGCAGGCCTTTTTCCAAACACAGCTTGTGTCTCTGAATGCTCACAATTGCAGCCATAGTGATTGATTTGAGGCCCTTCTTGAAAAACAACATGCTTTACCTTTAATCTTAGCAGTTCACACCACCCATTCACTTTAATTGGGGAAATAGTCGAGTGAGAGGTGACATCAAAGACAAAGGAAAACAGCCCCGATGCTTTCAATCACCCATCATCCTTTTCTGCCACTGGACACAGCTGTGAGTCACTCTGTCTGCAGTGGAAAACGTGAATCGTTCACAATGCTCTGTAATACAGAGACGAGCCTCGACGCCTGCCACATTGCATCACGGTGCCCATTTGTCTGGGTGGTGTTTTTCATGTTTCTTTGGGGGCCCCCGAGCTCCAACATGTGACTCCACATCAGGGGCAAAGACATTTATCCACATCCGTGAGTTGGACGCAGTGCCAAACAATCATCCACTCTCATGCTTTGATGGGATGCTTTCTCATATGTCACACTCCTCACGCTTACATCAAGGTAAGGCTGAGGTCAGGCCAGACCATTTGTTGCTCTTCCAGTCACTATATAATACAGTTCTTTGTGAATGTCTACAATACACACTAGTATGTAAAACCGAGTGTGGGAGGGAAATTGTTACACCCTGAAAGTGTGGTCAGTGTTTGTAGCACTTTGTGACGTTTACATGCAGTCTAAAGGTTCTAGGATTACTGACGACAACTGACAAAGACTAGAGAGTTTTGATTTACCCAAAGAGATTATTCATTTGATTAGAAACAGGCTCATGTGTACCCCCCCATTTTTGGGTGAACTGAAATGGTAGACTTTTTATTCCTAAGCAGTTCACTTGAGGCTCCCTTGTGTGACCTCTCATTACTGTTGTTACCCAGTTCATTTTCAGTCTGTAAAGAGGAGGCTGTGCTTTTTTTCTGAAAGCTTTTTTACTGGCACTCTAGCTGCTGTCTCTTTAAGGCGTCCTGCTCCACTCTCCCCCTCCCTCTGATTGGCTTATCCTCCATAGACCTGTCAAGAGCTACAGACAGACCTCAATGTTTGTCCCTCAGGCCCCCCAGCTTACCATGCATTGTGAATCAATTAGGAGGTTCTTTAACGTAACCCTTTGTGGCAGTGGTTCCCAACTTTAAGTCCCTGGAGCCTTTTTGTCCTACTATGAGTACCCCTTCACTCAAGCGCGTTGATGGTTCTTCCAAAGTAGAATGAACCACAACTGACTCTTAGTTATGCTGCTATAGGTTTAGACTGTTGGGGGAGAAAGTGACACACTAGGCTTCTGTTTCCCTTTCTCCTCTATCTGTCAGTCTAACTTTTATCTTAATGCACCATTATAGTTATTACCCATGATCCTCTGGGAGTCTCTGGGCTTGTTTGTAGGTTCATCTGGATAGTTGCTGTGGATCTACCAGCTGACGTGGGACGACCTGACTCCAGCTGCTTTGGCTTTGGCAGTTCTCCAATTTTTCTTCTCTCTCTATCTCTCTCTCTCTCTCTCCCTCTCTCTTTCTCTCTTATTCTCTCTCTCTCTTTCTCTCCCTCTCTCCCTCCCTCTCTCTCTCACCCCAACACAGTGGAGGCAGATGTCTGTCTAACATGAGTCTGGTTCTGTCCGAGGTTTCTGCCCGTTAAAGAGAAGTTTTTCCTCTCCACTGTAACTTTGCTAAAAGCTGCTGTAAAGTGCTACACTCATGGTGGATCAAGATGAGATAAGATTCCTTATCCTGTCTTGATGTTGGGTCTCTGTTAATAAAATAATAAAATACTTAAACATTAACAGGTATCAACCTGCTGATGTTTTGTAAAGTGTCTTGAGATAACGTTTGTTATGATTTGGCGCTATATAAATAAAGATTGATTGATTGATTGATTATTAAGTGGAAATATTTTTTTTAATCTCCCCAAAATAATCAACCTGCTTCCGATATTCTGTAACATTTACCACAAAAACACTGGAGCTCTATTAAATAAGTCCCCTTCAAACAGTCATTTAAACTTTTAAAAGTTTTGGCCTCTTTCTCGCATTTCTAGGCAGCTGCTCTCAACCCTTTCCTGAATCCAGAGCAACAGAACTTTTCAGCCATTCTCTGTGTTTACCTGGCTGCAGGTAAGCAGCTGTTTGGACTTTGGCTGTGCCACAAGTTGTTGTTTCCTGGGAAAACTAGTTGTAGCGCACAAAAACCATTTTATTGATGACTTATCTCAGCACTTAGTATCCTTCATTTGTTATCATTATATGTCTTCATGAAGTTGGAAATAAATTATTTGTTTCCATCAACCCCCTGCAATGTGCTCATGAACCCCTGAGAGCAATCACTGTGCTATATGATGACCTCATCAATTCAGTTAGTCTCAAGGAGCTCTCAGGTAGCCCCTGTAAAAATGTAGCTGAATCAACCTCGCTGCCTCTTTCAGACCCTATTCTCCACAAGCCCCTTCTCTCTGATTGGCCAGCCCTCCAGAAACCTGTCAGGAGCAGAGCTATGACTAGGCCATACAGGTAACCACCAAACATGGACAGTACGATAAAACATGGACAGTATGACAAAAGTCTGTTTTTTGCTTGGTGTGTATACATTTTTGGTCTTCCTGCAGCCAGCCTCAAGCTGATTCTCCATGAACAAACACTCTTTTTACTTCCACATAGACGTCATTTTTTCTGAACTGCATGTTGTCCGTTGGGCCAGACCATAGACTGAATAATCAGTGGACATAATGACGTTCAGCTCTGACTGAAGCCTCCAGCAGATGCCCTGACCCCTGGTGGTTGGCTGCAGTATAGATCATAAGCCCTGCCCCCAATGCATTCCGGATACCAGTTAGGAAAACTTTAAAAAATTATTACACCTGGTAGAAATGTTTCTCTCATCCTTACGCTGCGATAATATGATGTTTGATAATATTAGGCTGCACGGTGTACAAGTCTACTGTGCAGACTCTGGCTGCATAATGGCGGCCTGACCCGGCTCCAGTAAGGTGTTTTTTTGGCTTCAAAATCGTAGAACCATGACAGGCGGAACTACACTGTCCGTTCTATATACAGTCTATGGGCCCTTTGACCCTTTGTGTTTGAGGTCCGCCCCTCCAATATGTCTTGAAACAGTTAGGAGATTCTTATGTGTTGACCCCATCATTTAAGCAAGTCCTGTGAAGATGCTTTTCTACATAATACAGATCATTTTAGAAGTTTACTGACAGATTGTGGGATTTCTGCAACATACGGACATGTAGCTGTTTGAAAATCAGCACATTTAGTTTGAACATCTTTTGTGGATCTTTATGTCTTTCTATAAAGTATCTCTCTTTACGCAGTAATAACTATAATGTTTGCCATCTGTTTCCCAATGTTCAAAATGCTTCTGAAATAGAGACAAGAAGTGTTCATTTCATGATTAAACTATTTTTATTAGTTACTTTCCTTGTTGCTCTGCTTGGGACACCAGCATTAAGACCTTCTGCATGTGACATAATTTGGAAAGCAAAAAGGACACATTACTAACTGGATGTTTCTTCACTTTCATACTAAATCACTTTAATCAATGAAGCTCGATGATAAAGTTGGCTCACTGGTGAAATTGACTGCTAATAAATACTTCAAAGGGAATACAAATCCACCTAAATGATGACATTGAGTCTGTATGAGGGAAAGACTCCATCTTTGCCAGAGTTTTGTGTCTTCTTTCATAACAGTCACAGGAAATCTAAACATTGTCCAAGAATACTGTGATAGAGTGGCTCGACAAATCTCAAAAGAGCCACGTGATTGGCTGAGAGCACTTGCCACAATGATACAGTCACTAAAATAACAAAATACAGTCAACCAGTAAATGAAGAGTGCTTCCTTTTTTCTTATTATACCTCTGTGTTTTGCTGCACTTTGTTCCAGTCTCCACAACACTTGACTTTGTGAACAACAGTGGCTTGATTCCAGCATATTCATCCAGGCTAAAGTGCTATAAATAAGCTGCTCTAATAGCAGCTAATGGCTGTTTTCTGGAGTGTATAGTCACGAACCCAT
This sequence comes from Thalassoma bifasciatum, assembly GCA_008086565.1. Classification (NCBI taxonomy): domain Eukaryota; kingdom Metazoa; phylum Chordata; class Actinopteri; order Labriformes; family Labridae; genus Thalassoma; species Thalassoma bifasciatum. Next base: position 102,712 of record RPOG01000605.1, on the reverse strand, counting down.
GAAATTATAACACAGATGAAGTGGAAATAATCCCATTTGCTTGGTTTGTATATTAAACTAGGCTGTGGTCCATTTATTTGATGCAGCTTTTGCAGAAGACTTGTTATAAAATGCATGAATCCCACTGCAGCGAATTATGTTTCCACTGTAAAGTGGACCCAAACATTCTCTCACTGATGATGCTTTCCTCTGCCGATTTTTCAAACATACACGTGTTTTCTGCATAACAGTTTAGCCTCAACTACTCTCACAACCCCCCCCTCCTCTGAGGTAAAAATCCCTCGAGAGCATCAACACAGCGATGTCAGCGGACGAGAATAGTGGACAAATTCATCTCCACCCCATCTTTCACTCATCAGTCATCCCCACATGCAGTGACCTAAACAGAGGCTGCTGAGGTCACGACCACGCTGTCCATCTTTGTTACTCTCTTCATGAATAAACACAGGCCAGTGTGTGGGTGTGCATGTCCATCAGAGGGCTTACACGCACATGGAAACACACACACACACACACAGACACACACAAGCGCTCACACAGCCTCGTGCCGGCTCCACTGGCATAATTAGAAACATTTGGGATCATTTGCAAAGGGAACATGAGCTCTGATGGGATCCAGATGCACTACTGAGTTTCACTGAAATACAGGAACCCTTATTTACGAGGGGCCATTACTGGCTCCTCACCCAGGGAGGTGTGTGTGACTGTGCGTGTGTGTGTGTGTGTGTGTGTGTGTATTTCTGCAGCACTGTTGGTAGAGATACCAAATGACAGTTTGGGGATGGAACATCTATGTTTAGGGTGAAGGTAAGCATTCATTGTATTCAGAACACATCATGTGACCTTAAAGTTATTCTGTTGAACTCAAAAACAAGAATTCAAAAACATCAAGAAAAACGTGTGGAGGGGTCAGTTTCTTTAAATGATCAAGCATTCACAAATAACATCTGTTTTTATTTCAGAATAAAACACATTCTGCAGGAAAGTGGAGCTTTTCCTCCAGTTTGTGTCACTCTCCCTCTTCTCTGGGTACAGTCCTGTGAACTCTCACAGGATTTCCTGAGAAGGGAAAAAAACACAATTAGCTTCTCGTTTGCCTCCGTCACAGTCATTACAGTTTTTCTCAGTCACTTTGGTGCATTTCTCTGAACAGAATTAACATTCTCATAACTATTAGTTCAACCTCCACAACATTGGTCACATTTTCGCACATCACAGTAGCAGTTTCTCATTCTTTAAATCAAATTTTAAATATTTTTGGACATACAGTTCTCAGCCGTTTTAAAATATTTTTACTGGCTTATGCCATGTCAGTCAAAATGAACTTTTAAAAGCTAAATAGCCACTCCCAATTAAACTTATGGTCCTCATTTCATTATTTGAGTCTTGACATACAAAACTGTTAAACAAGTTCCCAGACCCAGTCAAGCAAATGTTAAACTTTTCTTTATTATTGTTTTCCTGGAAACTAGTTGCAACCATAGACTTTATAAAGAATGGACAGCGTGGCTTCGCCTGTCACTATTGTACGATTTTGAACTTAAAATAACCTGTTACTGGAGCTGGATTCAGCGGCCATTGTGCAGTCAGAGTCTGCACAGTATTTGGGTGGAGCTGTCAATCATTGCAAAACAAAACTTATAAGTCAGTCTTTGATGTCAAATAGCTAATGAAAAACTAACTCCTCAAAAAAAAGAAGACTTGAACACAATGCAGCCTGTTACAGTTCTGCTCAGTTGTTCAAGTGCATTTCTTACATCACTATTACCATTTGCACAACAGTTGATGCATTTCTCAAAACAGTTAGTACAAACTACAAAACCTAGTTGATAACCTGTAGAAGTGTGTCACTCACTCAAAACAGAAAGTTCTTGTACTCACATCAATGGAAGTGTCTGAGTCATCAAAATCAAAAGTCCTGACTCCATTGTTTATGAACAAGAAAGTCAAATGACTCAGTCATGTTTTCATTAGGATAGTTCACTCTAGAAGCGTTTTCAAATACAAAAAAAAGAAAGAAAAAAAGTCAGATCTTGGTGGCACTACCTGAATAGCTCAAGAAAAGACTGTAAACTATTTACAAAGCTATTTAAAAACTGCAGAAAGTAGGACATGACTGTATTTAGTGAAGTAACTGAGTACAAGACACTGAATATTTTTGTTTCAGATTTTTACTCCATATGCTTTTTTCAGTTCTAATTTTCTCACAGCAAAAAGTAAAATATACACATATTTACAACAAAGATAAGAAACAGCTTTTGTAACAACTTACAACCATGTGTGGTGCAGAGAAAAAATACTGCATTATACAGTAAACATGACAGTATCGTACTGTAAATATGGTCATTCTCACTGTAACACTAGTGTTCACTATGATACAGTAAATCTGTGCTGCAGTAAAGCTGTAAGTCTAAATGTAAAAATGTAAAAAGTGACGTGTTTTTGTTCCACTGTACATTTTGTGTGTAAAACAATGACAGTAATGCAGTGCAGATTGTTTGCTGTTTAATTGACACACCTATTCTCCTGATGAAATATTTGAATGATTGAGTTTACAGAGCTTTGTTTCCTCAACATGAGGCTTCACCCTTTGACTAACCTCAGTCATTGTGATTGACCACATGGTCCACAAGTGTAACTCTTATTTCATCAGAAATCAGTCTGTTTACTTGGCCTCTTCTTCCCCTGGTTCGTCCTCTTCCTCCCCACATCCTCACCCCTCTTCCACCACACTCACCTCCCATTTCTGTGTCACAGTTTTGTAGAAATGGTATATTTGTACCACTCAGTTCATCAATGCTGGCCAAGAAAGGGCTCATGGGATTCCGCTCGGAGTGACTGTGGAAAAGTGCCTTATCATTGGTTACAACTAATTTTTAGGAAAACAATAATAAAGAAAAGTTGAAAATTTGCTTGACTGGGTTTGAGAATTTGTTCAACAATTTTGTGTGTAAAGACTCAAACGATGAAATGAGGACCATAAGTTTTATAGGGGATGACTATTTAGCTTTTGAAAGTCTAGTTCATTTAGCCTGAGAGGATAGCAAATGAAAATGTGATAAAACAGCAGAGAAATGTATGAAAGCAACTGATACATGTTCAAAAACATTTACCATTTGATTTAAGGAATGAGAAACTGCTACACAGCGGCTGGACAACACAGCCAGCCTCTTGATGAGCTGGTGATGAGGCAGAGGAGCTGCTTCAGTCAGAGGCTGCTCTGTTTGAACTGCTCCAGTGACAGACTCTGGAAGTCCTTCCTACCCAGAGACACGAGAGGGTGTAGGGGAGGGGAGATGAACAGCAGGGTGGATGTCTGCACCAATTGTTGCCTCTATTCTTCTGTTGGCCTTGAATTGATTTTGCTATAGCACATTGTTTTTATGCTGCATACTATTGTATTATATTATCCGTGGGGCACATGAGTGGCACTGTGTGCTATCTTGTTAGCCTATCTATCTATCTATCTATCTATCTATCTATCTATCTATCTATCTATCTATCTATCTATCTATCTATCTATCTATCTCTCTCTCTCTATCTACCTATCTATCTATCTATCTATCTATCTATCTATCTATCTATCTATCTATCTATCTATCTATCTATCTATCTATCTACTGTGATGTGCAAAAATTTAACCAAATGTTGTGGAGGTTGAACTAATAGTTATGAGAATGTTAATTCTGTTCAGAGAAATGCACCAAAGTGACTCAGAAAAAACTGTAACCTCTACATCAGCACAGTGTAAGAATGTGAGAAACATTTAGCCTCATGTTGAGGAAACAAAGCTCTGTAAACTCAATCATTCAAATATTTCATCAGGAGAACAGGTGTGTCAATTAGACAGTAAACAATCTGCACTGCATTACTGTCATTGTTTTACACACAAAATGTACAGTGGAACAAAAACACATCACTTTTTACATTTTTACATTTAGACTTACAGCTTTACTGCAGCACAGATTCACTGTATCATAGTGAACACTACACTGTAAACAACTGTCCTGTAAAATAACAGTAAAATACTGGCAGCAGTGGTTCCAGTATTTTACTGTTTATTTTACAGTAGGCCTACTGTTAAACACTTTACAGTATATTACTGTAATAATACCAACAGTAATGCACTGTAATTCATGTGCTGAATTACAGTGCATTACTGTTTTTTTCATTGATTTTTTCAGTAGACTGCTGGCAGCAGGGTTTCCAGTATATTACTGTTTTTATACAGTTTGCTTACTGTAAGCTTCATATACAGTTTATTTCTTTTTATGTATTAAACCATTGTATATTGCTGGATTTACAGTGCACAGTACTGCTTTTTATATTAAAAACAAAACTTCACCACAATCCCAAAGAAAATACCATGAAGACATTTTTGTAAAATAGCATTAGCAAGTTAGCAAATGTAACATGGTATTCTGTACAACATACTGAATGAGTCAGTTTACTTAAACGCAGCAGCAAAAAAAAAAATCTATGGAAAAGAAGAGACTTGAAATTTCTTATCAGCATCATTTATTTGAAAACCCCACATTTATTGAAAACATTTTTCAACATTTCAAACATTTATTAACATTTTAAACATTTGTTAAAACATATAAAGAAGGGTCTGAGTCCTTTAAGAATAGAACATAATGATCATAAACATTTTTTTTTCTGCAGTGCTATACAACTGAAATACCCATATTTTTGCAGTAAAAAGGAGACCATGTCAGAAAAAAAAGGAAATGAGGCAGCATTGATGTGCAGTGCCTAGGTGACGAGGTCTTACTAACCTAGTTGATATGAAATCCTACTCGAAGTCCATTAGGTTTTTAAGAAGAGTGGACACATGTTGGTTGACGGTGGTGGACTTCTTCTGAACAACTCTCCCTGTCTTCTTGGAGAAAGTCTTGCCCTGGCTGACCTTGGTCCCTTTTTCAAGGTTGATCCTGATGAAGTGCCTGTAAAATACACAATTGTCCGACATTAGAGGTCATGGTCTACTGCCATCTATAACAGGGATGGAACCTTCATGACTGTCATAAGTAACACTTGGGTTTAGCCCGCAATTTCATGTAAACAATGTTACTATGCAATGTTAATAAACTGGAACATAACACAGTTTGTAACAGACAAGTTGTTGGTCACTACATGTCAGTACTTCTTTAACTTGTGATCCAAAAGTTTTTAAAAGTTTAAACTTGCTCTGCTAAATTTAGTCGTATGATGTTAGCTGCTGTTAGCTGTTACCACAATAGTTATCCATTCGTGTGATGCACAGAAACATACAACAAAATCCCCAAAATAGAAGCGCAATGATGTTTTTAGCTGCTAACCAACCAAAAATCAAAACAGCAAAGGAATATGGCTGATTTAATTGAACTATTCAGAAATTTGTCCTTACCTACAAAATGATGATAGCAAGTTGCTAAACAATACTGCTGTACTTTCCTGCAAGCTTACTGATCACTCACAGTATAAGGTTTATTTACAAAGTTTATTTATTTGTAAGTTTATTACAATAGAAGTACCTTTTAGAAGGCAAACATCACCAGAAAAGATAAAAGGTATTTCAACTTACGTATTATATGATGATAGAGGATCCTGAAGTAAATCCGAGTCCAGAAATGGCTCCTTGGCATGCACCTCTTGAAAAATACTGTATTGTTCCGTATTTTTACAGTTTATTCAAACATCTTTCCCAGAATGCAATGCTGTTAATGGTATGTTACAGTATTTTATGGGAAACAGTGAAGTGCCCAGAAATATTGCCCAGAATGCATTGTTTCATACAGTATATTACTGTTTAAAGGAGAAACGGTATGTTACTGTCAAAATTTGACAGCATTCTTACAGCATTTTGTTACATTGTAGTGTTACAGTGAGAATGACTATATTTACAGTATGATACTGTCATGTTTCCTGTATAATGCAGTATTTTTTCTCTGCACCACACATGGTTGTAAGCTGTTACAAAAGCTGTTTCTTATCTTTGTTGTAAATATGTGTATATTTTACTTTTTGCTGTGAGAAAATTAGAACTGAAAAAAGCATGTGGAGTAAAAATCTGAAACAAAACTATTCAGTGTCTTGTACTCAGTTACTTCACTAAATACAGTCATGTCCTACTTTCTGCAGTTTTTAAATAGCTTTGTAAATAGTTTACAGTCTTTTCTTGAGCTATTCAGGTAGTGCCACCAAGATCTGACTTTTTTTCTTTCTTTTTTTTGTATTTGAAAACGCTTCTAGAGTGAACTATCCTAATGAAAACATGACTGAGTCATTTGACTTTCTTGTTCATAAACAATGGAGCGAGGACTTTTGATTTTGATGACTCAGACACCTCCATTGATGTGAGTACAAGAACTTTCTGTTTTGAGTGAGTGACACACTTCTGCACGGTGCAGGAAATGCATCAACTGTTGTGTAAATGGTAATAGTGATGTAAAAAATGCACCAAAGGCAAGTGAGAAAAACTGTAAATCAAAGGATAAAATTTTGCTTCTCAAGTGAGAAGAGTCCACTGACAGAACATTGCTGCCACCTTGTGGTGGAGAAATGAAAAGGTAATGGAAGGAAGGTTTGTTTACATCAAATCATACAAATACTGTGGTTGTGGAATACGGAGTTGAATAAAGGTCATATTAAAAAATGCTCATATATAGATTAATTTTTGCCAAAGCAATGTTTTCTATAAATCAGTGAAAGATAAATAATTACATTTTTTAATGTAAAAGTTAGAACAAAGCTTAAAATCTCCAATTATTCAGGGCTAACCTTCTCCATGTGACCACTAAACTACATTGTCTTTGTGGTGAAGTTTGATGCGTACTGAATATATATATATATATATATATATATATACATAAATATATATACACACATACACACACACAGTGCTCAGCATAAATGAGTACACCCCCTTTGGAAAGTAAGATTTTAATCAATATCTCAATGAACGCAAGAACAATTCCCAATATTTTGACAAAACTGAATTTCATGGAACACTTTTTTCACTCACAACATGAAAGTAAGATTGATAATATAACTAAGATTGCAAAATCATCAGTTTTACTCAAAATAGCTGATGCATAAATGAACACACCCCATAATAAAAACTACGACATCTAGTATTTTGTATGACCTCCATGACTTTTGAGGACAGCACCAAGTCTTCTAGGCATGGAATGAACAAGTTGGGAACATACTGCAACATCTATCATCTTCCATTCTTCAAAAACGACCTCTTTTAGAGTCTAGATGCTAGATGGAGAGTGATGTCTCTTTAGAATTCCCCATAGGTGTCCAATTGGGTTCAGATCAGGAGACATACTCGGCCACTGAACCTCTTTCACCCTGTTCCTCTTGAAAAAGGCAACGGTGGCCTTGGAAGTGTGTTTTGGATCATTGTCATGTTGGAAAAGTGCACGACGGCTAAGGGCACGGAGTGATGGTAGCACCTTCTCTTTCAATATGGAGCAGTACATCTGTGAATTCATGATACCATGAATGAAGTGCAGCTCCTCAACACCAGCAGCACTCATGCAGCCTCACATAAGGACACTGCCACCACCACCTTTGACTGTCGGCACCATGCACTTTTCTTTAAACTCCTCACCTTTGCGACGCCAAACAATTTTGAAGCCATCAGTCCCAAAAAGATTCAGTCTTGAATAAATTTGTTAGGAAAAGTACTTTTAGTGCGTGCAAATTCACTAATCTTGTTTGCAATCAATGGCCCACATTTGTGGGAGTATTTTGTCGTACAGTGTCCCATGGAGTGTTTTGATTCTGATAAGAAAGTAAAGGTTTTCCGACAAATCTGTTGGGGTGTACTCATTTATGCTGAGCACTGTATATATATATATATATATATATATTCATTGGTTATATTCTTTTTTTTAAGCACATTGTTTATATTTAATGTGTGTAAAACACAGAAGGTTGTTGTCAATAGGGAAAAACAACAGGCACTCTTATGGATGTATCATCTTTCAGTGTTGTTTTGTTTGCAACTGATGTCTTGTGTTTATATATCCATTGTTTTTGAAGCAAAGCAATTTTTCTCCACATTGAGGACAAATAAAGTTTATTCTATTCATAAAAAATGTTGAATGTTTTTGGCATCAAAAAGAATGGATGTTGTCAAAAAATTTGGACTGATGGCAACTTTCATTGGCATTTACCATATTTTTCTGACTACAAGTTGCTCCAAAGTTTGAGAAGCATCAGTAAAAAATGACACGGAGAGGGAAAAACACATACACAAGTGGCACTGGACTTAAAGTCACATTCATTTAGAATGATTGGTTTGTTGACTGGATTTCCAGAGAACTATTTGCATGTAATTTTGATAAGTACAGTAAGTATTTGTGTTATAGGAGGTTTCAATATTTTTCCAACAGGACCTCAAATTTGTGACCATAATTAAGTTTCAGTTTCTCTTCTCTATGTGTGCTCCTCTCACTCACTGCGCATGAACACCCCCCCCCCCCCCTAACTGTGAGTATTGCCAGTCAGATTGCTGCAGTGTGAGCTTAAATGAGCTGAAAAAAAAAAAAAAAAAAAAAAAAAAAAAAAAAAAAAAAATTTAAAGTTACAGGAGTTTTGACACTGGTTTGTGAGTCAAATCCATAAAAAAATGTCCACAATAGAGAGCAAAGAAGACAGGGGTAAACTTTTACTTCTCTTAGTCACGTAATGTCAACCCTGGGAGCTGTCAGGGTATTCAAGCTGGAGATCAGAGCCTCCATCAGCGCACAGAGCCATCCAGATATTCCTCAGTATCTCTCATGTATGAATTCAGAGATCTTTGTCAATGAAAGTATCCAGTAACACAGCTCCTCATTTATTTGATATGAATATGCGACTATTCATCGCAGGACTAGCCAAACTATGAAAAAAAGTGTGAACCATAGTCCAAAAAATATTGTAACAACAATTGTTATGTTACAATGATGTATGCCAGTGTTATTTGTTTGCATACAAGTAAGATCAGCTCTGAGTATGTGTTTGTTTCATGTACAGACAAAAGGAAAAGAAAGAAAAAATAATAAAGGATCTATGACTCTCTGCTTCGTGGCATGAAGCATACAGAACCAAGAGTCAAATACCAGAGACCAAGGGTGAATTCCAATTCCTGTCTTAACCCTCAATCTTAACCCTCAATCTCAAAATGCACGCTCCCGCGAAGTGTAAGTGCTGTCCCGATTCTCAGAAAGTTGAGGTTGAGGGGCAAGACTGAGGCTGTATCTCCCTCAATACTGAGATTCTCCGACACCACCCTTGGGATTAAGGGACATCCAGAATGCATTGCGTATTGTCGGTAAATAAACATGGCGTCCAAAGCGGCAGAGAAGGCGAGCTACAAATATAGTATTTTCTTTGTTAATGGAAATATAAATATTACGAAAACCATTGTATTATCTTAGTTTAGACCCATTTTATGGATTGTTTACCTCGTTGTTGCAGAACATTTATTTTTATTTTACGATCTTTTGTCAATAGCGTCCGGTGCGGACAAGCCATGTTGCTATCGTTTAAGTTAGTTAATGTTACAAAATGGTCGTTTTTCTCAGTGGTAATGTAATTGTTTTATCAAGATAACAGCCTATATAACATGCTTGTGCTGATAATGGTATAAGATGACCGGGCTGATGTCATCTCCTGTAGCCGCAGAGTTTTGTAGCGATAGTTATAGCTGGTGTTTACCTTTCAATAAACTATGGTTTGCTGTGACAGCTGAATATGTCCGTGGTTGTGTTATTTATACAGATATTTTTTTGATAACGCTAACCGAAGGAATAACTGACATACAGTCCACAACAATTTCACTTGCATTTAAGGGGTGTCCCATTTCTAAGTCACAAGATAGCCCTTAACACTAAGAAAGGAATTGGAATTGGGCCCAAGATGTTTTACTAACATCTGACCCCTGAACTACACAGACTACATATGTTACATACACCCCAGTTCAAAGACCAGTCAACACTAAACTAAGGAGTTTGTAACTGTATTTCATTATCTTTAATCTTACTTTGGGAAAGAAAAGATACAGAAGTTTCCGGTTTCACTTTTGTTCTCAGCAAAACGGCAAAAGTCTCTGGGTTTTGTTTTTGATCTGTAAACCGGTTCAAAGCCCTGGGGTAAATGAATATTTTGAAAATGGTCACAAACTTGAGCTGCATGGTGCTGCAGTATTAAGAGTTGTTTCCTCACAGCAGAAAGGTTTTGGTTTACTTCCACAGTCCAATAACATTCAGAGCTGGACTCAGTTGGTCCCTTTAAACTGCCCACAGGTGTGAGTGTGCCTGAATTGCTTGATTTGTGTCACAATGTATCCCAGAATGCTATGAATATGTAAGCTGACAGCCGTTAATACCCTTGGTAAATTTCAGACTTCTACTGTTTAGATTTTGCACCATCTTTTCCAAAGCTGCTTACTTTCTGCTTCCTTGTGTAGTAGGTTGAAAAAACGCTACATGCTAGTTTGGTATTAAAACAGACACCCCCCCTATTTTTTTATTTATGTTATGGATCGATTTAATACTTTCATCTTGGTTTCATATAGTACCTAAATTAGTCAGTAGATGGCGCTGTGACGCTGCTGTGGATGCAGGAGAGACTGATGTAACTTGTTCTGCGCATGCTCAGCTCAGAATAAAAGGAGCTAATGCAGAGCAAGACGCTAACAGTTTGTCCTTGTCTCTCATTGATCCAGTTTTACATAATATTTATGATTACACAGCGCACCCTTGCCTGTGCTAATCGCTTGCTATCGGCCCAGCTTCCCCTAGATCTGGCGCCGGTAACACTCACATGGTTTGGAATTTAATACAGTTAAAATCAATTTTATTCAGCTTTACCTCAACACATTCAGCCAGATCCTGACACCAACCTCCCTGTTATCCTGGTCACCTGCAATGTCGCCATCAGGCCTGAAGCAGACAAGACACAACTTCATTTTAAAGCAGCAGCTAACTAATACGATAACTCCAACAGCAGGCAATGATTCAGATCCAGAGCTCCAGTTTTTCAGAGGAGTGTGAAGCTGTAACATGGGGCAAAATATTTGTCCTCCAAAACCAAAATTCATAGATTTGGTCAAACACTTTGTTTGGTTATTTGAAATTGAACTGTGTGGTATAAGGTACCAAAGTGATTTGTGGAGTTATTTCTCATTCTTTTAAAATCTTGATGTAATTTGGGGACTGGCTGCAGTGTTTGAGATGCCTGAAACGTCAGTTTGTCCCTCTGAATTGGGACAACTCTTAATAAATGAAACACCTCTGGCTGATCATTAAGAAGGTCACTACATGACGTGTCAAGTCACATCTCATCACATGTCATCAGGTCACAGAGTGGAACTTCACTGACCTCTCTGCAGGGCTGGACTCCATCAATAATATCACGTCGCTCTTTCTGCCGTTGGTCTCTGTCACCATCATCTTGTCACGACTGATCAAGAAGCACAGTGTCGCTTCCAAACATCCATCAGTGCTGGGGCCGTACAGCACAGTGACATCATCATGTGCCATTAAACTGATCAATTGACGGAAGGATCCCTACAGAACAAAATGGAAACAGGTGAGAAAATGAAGAGGGCAGATTTCAGTTTTGTGGGTGTCTTGTTTACGGCATTTTTTAGGTGATCTTAACCCAAGCAAGCAACTCTAAGTGCGTTAGCCTTTCCACTCAACGATCACCCAGTACGGCTCATTGAGGTCAAATTGTATGAGGTCTATTCTTTTTTCCATTGCTTGTTATTCTATCTTAAAAGTCAATCCTGCTTGGTTCTGGCATGACGCCATTGGCCCAGTGCGGTGTGTAAAGGGACTGTTATGTAATGAGGGTGTGTACCTGGTGAAGGTCGACACAGAGTCAGGCGAACCTCAGGTGGGGAATTCTTGAACAGCTTTAGCACCTTCTGCAAACGGAGGAAAAATATAGTTTGAGTAAAAACCAAATAGATGACATTGTGGCAAATGGGTTTTTAAAAAAAACAGGTCCTAAAAATCTTTCAGGGTTACAAAAACTGGTAAAAACAAAACAGTCAAATAATGGATCCCGTGGTACATTGATTATATGTGGGAACTGTGTATTACTTACAGCATTATGCCGTGGCTAGCAACAGAGAACAAAGGCAGTGCTAATCATTCAAGATGTGTTTAAATGTAGTGCTGGCACAATATCTTGAGGGGAAACAGAGAGAAGGATAATCTGTTCATGAATCTGACCTCAGAGGAGCTGTCAGTACAATCCAGAAAAGCTAGAGGTTTTCTGGGACAAAGACTCCATCTCCCATGAGCCCTCACACTGCCTTAGGCCTTGTACATAAGTAGTCAGGTTTTTCAAAAAAAAAATATCCGCCTCCTTTGCTTTAAAGGCCTAGTTTGCACAACATTGTTTCACAGTGTTTCACCCTAAAATGCAGGAAAATACATTTTTTTAAAAAATCAGCATTTACACTGAAACGCAGAAGGACTGAAAACACTGTAGTACCCATGTCAGGCCTGTAGATGGCGATATAACTGTAGAAACCGAAGAAGAGGTGAGATGCTCATCTGGATTTTATATTAAAAACTTCTTCATTTATTGCCTTTTCAAAACTTTGCATTTTCCATCCGTGTAAACGGGAGGCTGAAACCCAACAAAACTTTTGCATATCACCCAAAACGGTTGTTGTTTAAACGGGGTCTCAGGAAAAACTTGACCTGTTTCATATGGAACAACAAACGCCTTAGATGCGTCTTTCTCTCCTTTACCTGCCATAGGAACCTGGTGGGCTCAAACTACCCAACGTGAAGCTGTTTACTGAGCAGCACAACTCTGAACAGCCATGTGCTTTCACACCACACAAGTTCCTGCTAGGGTAAAGATAGAAAACAAAGCAACAGGACTCATTAACTAGGTGCTTATTAACATGCATTAAAGTAGCTTACTAGCCCCTAGTTAGCATTTATTAAGCAGGCATTAACCTCTTATTCTACCTCTATTGCATCAGGAATTCAGACTTTTCCATATATTAACTCCTAATTATTACTTATTGACTACAAATGAATGAATATGTGTTCCCTAATCTAAAGTGTTACCGATTTTTCTGATGAAGACACTTTAATGTTATTCTCACAATTAAAAGATAAATTTGATATACCTGGGAAACACAATTTTAAGTACTTACAACTAAGAACTTTTAGATATAACTCCCAAATTAAAACCACCTCAGAACCATCACTATCTGACATTGAACAACTCATGATAAATCACTTAGACAGTAAAGGTCAAATATGTTATTTATGGTTTACTCTTAGCAGGTTCTAAAGAAAACTCTCTCTCATATCTATCTGCATGGAAAAATGATCTTCAGTCAGTCATCAGTGTAGAGGATTGGAAAGAGACGTGTCTTCTGGCCCAAACTCTAACTATAAATACAAGATGTAAACTTCTGCAGTATAAATGGTTGCTTAGGATTTATATCACACCTGTTAAACTGCATCACTTTAACCCCAATACTCCTGACAACTGCATCAAATATATGGAAGAAGTTGGTTCCCTGCACCATTGCATGTGGAGCTGTGGAAAACTGCAGATATTCTGGAAAGAGGCTCTTAATCTAATCTCAACGTTGACAGGAAGGAATGTTCTATTTGAAGCTAAAATATGCTGGTTGCACATATATCCTGAGAATTTTCCAGCAACTATAGAGGAACATAAACTAGTTCATTTTTGCTTGCTACAAACTAAAAGAGTCATTTCCTTAAAGTGGAAGGAGATTCAGAGACCCACCACTGGTCAATGGATTACAGAACTGTCATCAAAAACTAAGTTATGTAGCAAGAGAAAAGGTTGAAGACTTTAGAAGATGCGATCTTCTCTCTTAACTTTCATGAGAAACTTAAACGTGCAAAGACAAAGAACTGGACAAGGACTGTTGCAACCACCTTAATGACTTGAAAAGACTCACTATTAGATCCATGGATGAAGCTCAGTGAAGTAGAAATAGAAATGAAGAAGGCGGCTGAAATACGGACTTATGATGCTTCGAGTTGATTTATGTCTGTATACATTTCAACATCTTTGAAATGTAGGTATGCTAAATATTGTATGCACATACTTATTTCATTAATTAACTTATTTCATTTACTGAAGATCTTATTGAAAGAGGGGGGAGAGGGGGGTTATAAGAGTCTTTGTTGTTGTTTTCTATTAGTGATGTTGTGTTCAAGCATGTATGTTTATTTAAATGTAAAAATTAATAAAAAAATGTGAAAAAAAAAGTCTTGGGCTGAAAAGCATTTCCGCAGGTGTAAAATCCCTAAAAAGTAAAGAAGAGTCTCACTAAGGTGTTGAGGTAACACTAATAGACTTCATCTGAAATCTGCACCTACAGGATAGGACATCTCCTTGAGTGACTCGCCGTTGATGGCCAACAGGACATCCCCCTCCTGGATCTTGCCGCTCTGCTGGGCCGGTTGGTCCGGGAAAAGCTCCTTAATCCGGACCATGCTGCCAAAGTCCCGTGTAGGTGGATCCAGCTCGCACATGATGAAGCTGAAGCCCAGGCCGTTGGCGCTTTTAGTCAGAGTCACTTCCTGGGTGTTGTCTGAGGATGAACAGTTGGTTGTTGATTTGCCATAAAAGGATGGTGTTGAGGAAAATGGAAATGAAAGGAGGAAAAGTGAAGCAGGACAAGAGGAGATTAGGTGGAGAAGATAGCAAGTGGAGAGAAAAGGTAAAGCTTATTATTAAGTTCAGTTGTGGATAAAAAAAACAAAACAAAAACAAACAAACAAACAAACAAATCCAAAGCTTTTTCTTCTTGAACTTCCTCACTCCCAGCTAGAGGCAAATAGGAAAAGTGGGTAGTAAATACAGTCACTAACACAATAAAACTTCTCTAAAGGAGTCTAGTACCAGTGGATGCTATGACAGCTCAGATGAACCACAAACAACAATCACAACACAGCGAGTGAGTGGGACAGCGACGCATCTACACCCAGTTCAGGGTGTGTCGCAGGCTTGGATTTTGTCAGCAAAGACTGTAAATCCTGCTAAGGAGGACTAAAGAGGCTCCATTATTGGAGCTGTCGAATTTACTTTGTGCATGTGGTGAAAAAAAAAATCTATATTTGTGAGTAAGATCAGGACCCCTCAAATATCCTTTTTAGATATGAGGCAGGTGATTGGTTGCATATTCGAAAATGAGTTGAAAACTGCTAATTTTTTTACCTGTTACACAGCAAATCCCAGATTTCATACAATTTACATTCTATGAATATTCAGCCTTTATGGAAGTGCTAAAAACTGCTTGATAGTTCCCTGTGCCTTAGAAACACAGGGAACTCGTTCAAAAAACAGTTAGGGCTCATTTTTGCTCATTTTTCTATCAGCACACACTGTGCGAGGGGTGAGTTTAAAAAATTGTTTTAGTTTCTTTTTTACTCTTTATTTCCCAGTTTTACAATGGCTGACTTGACTGACAGGTGGGTATAGTGTAGCTGTGGGCAAAAAGGCCTCTTTGTCTTCTCAAGACTTGAAGATATGTGAGGTCAGAAATGCAAACATGTCACTGGTTTATAGTTGAACCCCCCCCCCTTCTATAACAGATAGTAATAAATACATGAATACATGAATGTTTGACTGAGAAAGATTGGTAGGATTACTGTTCTCGTTGCAGCAAAACATACAGGTCCTCCACCACGACAGCAGCAGATGATGCTGTGTGGTTAAAGTTGTGTGTGTGTGTGGTTTTCAAGATGGAAGAAATAAAAAAATACCATCCGAATGAAGAATAATAACATACACATACATTCATTTCCCCATTATCTATAACAATTATTTTCATCCCTTTTCCTGTCTTTAATTCCTTTTTAAGTCTGTATTGTGTTTTATTTGAGCCACTGTAAACCCAGTCATTTTCTGTAGTATAGAAAATACCAAAACTCCTGAACGCAACATCACCACACTTCAGAGAGTTTCAAAGAGACAGAGATGTAAGGAAGCCCATTTCTGCCAATCAAAAAAATTGAGATGAGAACTTGACTTTGCTGATTTTTTTTGCACATAAGATAAAAAGCCAAATTTTGAGATAGTCAACATTATGAGAAAAAGTCAAAATTATGAGGAAAAAAAGTAAAAATTGTGAGATACAATCATTTGTTTGAGATAACTTGACATTTTGTGACTGAAGTCAAAATTTTGAAATTATTAAGTGTAAATTTTGAGATAAAGTCAGAATTATAAGAAAAAAGACAATACTTTGAATTGATAGTGAAATTTTGAGATTATAAATTGAAATTTGGATGTTTCATCTCATTGAATTGACTTTTTTTTATCTTAAATGCTCACTTAATATGGGTAAAAAAAATCTAACAAATCCAGTTCATTATTTTTATCTTTCAAAATTTCGGAAATGGGTTTCTTCACACAAGACCTCTGCCAGGCTCAAAAACGGGCCTTTGCTTCTGTACAAACCTTAAAGAGAACTCCGACAAAATTCCAGGGATACATTTTATGTAAAATAAAATGAAACCATAGTAAATAAAACTAACCATAGCCATAGTCATAGTCATAGTCAGCCTTTTTAAAAGGCACTTTTGCTTATAGATAATGTTCCTCCACTTTTCAAAACAAACTGATGCCGTGGTGCCGACCTAAAAAAAAACTAAACGGAAGAAGTAATTTAGTGGCCATAAGAGCATGCAAAGGAGTTCATTCAGCAGCAGCACGAGCAAGACCGTTAAAGCAATAGAGACGAGCATCTTTAAAAAAAAAAAAAAAAAAAAAAAAAAAGATGACAAATCAGCCGTCAGCAAACGGGCGTGGAGAATAACCACAAAGTACATTAAAATCATGATAACTGAGCTTGTGCAGCAGACATTCTAGAGTTACCCCTTAGTTTACAGCCTTCAGGCAGTGGCAGCTGGGGGCAGTGGGAGCACAGTGTTATCTGTATGTACTCAGCCAACGCTTAAAAAAGCAGAGATTTATTTCTGCGTTTCTTGTAGTGGATATGAGGTTATTTTTCCCGCTGTCTGCGACATGGAGTCTGCTGCGTGGGCTCGTGAGCGTGCTTCAGTGTGAAACTGTCATGCCCAATACAGAGCAGGTATAAATGTTCCCATCATGTGAATAAGATAAATGACATAAAGTTTATCATTCTCTTAAATAACAGAAGAAGTTATAGACCTGATCCACCAGAGACACTGCACTGCTGCTTTAAATTTGCCAACATTTCAAGTTTTAAATGAGGAAACACCAACAAAACAACAGATAATCTGCTCTGTAGCCCCGGTTCTTTTTGTTTCTGCCAAAGAAGCACAAAGAGGCAGCTCATCATGTTATAACCAGACAAAGGGGCAGATAATTGTTGTGTGCCATCTGGGGGGGGGGGGGGGGGGGGGGGCTTCAGTGTTGTTCTGGCTCTTGAGAGGACACTTTAGGCTGCATTTAGTCTCTGTTCAGTGGAGTCAATGGAATTGATGTTGAAGTCTCCTGCCTTTTGCACTTGCTCTTCATCATTTTTGTATGTATTTGAGTGTATAGAGCCCCCATCAAAAATAATTTGATGTATAACAAATGTGGTCTGATATGTAAACCTGCCGACGCATGCAAGAAATATTTTCTTGCCAAGATCAGACTATAGTTTCAGAATTCATTTACAATGTCCTCAATGTGCAAATAAAGTCAGAAACTTACCAATAAAATATTTGACCTACAGGAATAAAGTCATTAATTTACGAAAATTATGTCATAGAATTACGAGGATAAAGTCATAAGTCTCCTGGAATAAAATCATATATTTACTGGACTAAAGTCATATATTAACAAGAACAAAATCATAAATTTACGAGAAGAAAGTCAGATATGAACATGGTTGAAGTCATAAATTTAAGAGAGTAAGTCATGAATAAATGAGAATAAAATCATAGATTTTTGAGAACAAAGACATACATTTTGTGGAAGTAAGTCATAAATTTACGTCTTTTTAGGAATTTAGTCATAATTAATTAATTAATTAATTAATATAAATTTATGACAATAAAGTCAAGGATATATAAGAATAAAGTGATAGATTTAAGACAATTAAATCATGCATTGATGAGAATTAAGTCGAAGATATACAAGATTTAGACTCTACATTAATTGGAATTAAGTCATAAACTAATGAGTCATAGATTTACAAAAACAAAATCATAGATTTATGTTGACAAAGTCATAGATTAATGTGAATTTTGTCATAAATTAATGAGAATAAAATTGTGGATTGACAAGAATGAAGTCATACATCAATGAGAATTGAATCAAAGTTTTCTAAGATTAAAGTCACACGTTTACCGGGATAAAATCAGAGACTTACAAGATTCAAGTCATAAAGTAATAAGAATATTGTGAAAGATTTATGAACATAAAGTTATAGATTTATGAGAACTAGATCAACAATTTAAAGACTGAAGTGATGAAAAGTAATGAGTTAATAATGAAAATTAAGTCCTACATTAATTGAAATCAATCAAAGATTTATCAGAAGAAAGTCATAGATTTATGAGAATAAAGTTATAGATTTTTCAGAATAAATTCATAGGTTGACAGAAATGAAGTCATAAATCTAAGAGAATAAAATCATCATTTATGAGGATTTTAAGAAACTTTATCCTTGTTAATCTATGGTTTTATTCTTGTTAATGTGTGATAAAATTCTTATAAGTTTTTGCCTTCACTCTTGTAATTCATGAGATCATTCCGGAAAATGTCTTATTTATTTATTTTATTTATTTCTTGTTCAACCCGGCATTTATCCTCCATCATGTTACTCAAATGAAGAAATCACAATGAAAATGTCCATTTATTATGAATTATTATTTTTAAGAAATATTGTCTCTCTGACTCTGAAATGTTTGGGCCCATGGTTGCCAGGACGATCTTTTCTCGAGGGACATGATCAGGTTTTCACCGTGTTTCCTGCCTCTGTGAGAGGGAAGCGAGCAGATGTCAGATAGAGAAGGACAGGCAAATGGATAAGGAAGACCAGAGGGGATAAGAAGAAGAAGAAGGTCAGGGTCAGTAAGGAAGATCAGGA
The DNA here is from genome assembly GCA_008086565.1 of Thalassoma bifasciatum. Lineage (NCBI taxonomy): Eukaryota > Metazoa > Chordata > Actinopteri > Labriformes > Labridae > Thalassoma > Thalassoma bifasciatum. The sequence goes on along the minus strand of RPOG01000605.1, from coordinate 83,649 downwards.
TGAGGAAAAGGAAGTGTGTGAAAGTTCACCTTGAAGCAGCCAGGCTAGTCTGCTCGGACATTAAAGCACAAAACAGCTTAGAGTCGACTGGACAGGTTCTCTCACGCAGGTCCTTCCTCAGGAGTGTAAGGTGTTGGGACATAACGTTCTGTCTCTCTGAGGGAACTGCAGATCGATCTATTGGCAAAATTTAGGCATTATTTCAAGTTTGCAAGAGCGCTAATGCTCTGCAAATACTTCTGAGCAGTTCCCAGAAAGAGATCCTGGGCCACATTATTTTTCTAGCCCCTAATCTGTATGCATTTTGCGTTAGAAGTTGGTTGCTATGATCCTAAAATATAGTCTCCTACCATCATTGACAAAGCTGTAGATCCGGGGCGACTCAGAGTTGGTGCTAGGTGGAGTACTGATAGTGGAGCAGCTATTGATCCTCAGCCGACGGATGCTCTGATTAGATCCAACGCTGCTGCCGTCTAGACTGAGAGAAACCCTGGGGACGCTCACGGGCTGTCGCTCCACCGTCAAGGTGACCACCTGGAGGGAGGGAGGAGAGGAAATGACCAATATGTTATTCTTAAGACTGCAGCGAAGAAGTTCTTAAGGTCTGTTGGAGAGAAAGAACAAAGGAGGTGAGGAGAAAAACACGGGGCTGGCAGAAATGCTGGGTTGTAAAGAAGATACAAAGGTAACAGTGAAGGAGGAGTGTTGAATTATGAAAGATCAAAAATAAGATTTGAAAAGTGCAACCTGAAAAACTCAAAACCTATCAGGTCTATTCATCTGATATATCTAAAAAACAATACTATTTCTTGACATGCTGGCACATCAATAATGTCCCTTTTTTGTAGGAATAATATCAAGCTGAAAGAATAACCCCGACAGCAACAGCAACTTGTGTCATAACATAAATCTGATGTGCAAGCACAAAAAAGTGCAGTTCCTTATGTGACTGCTTGAGGCTGACTACAAAAGTGAAGGAATCTCTGTTAGGTCATGTGTTATAACCAAGCATCAACCGCCAGTCAAAAAATATAAGGTACAGACTTTTATTAAGATATTAAACCTTTGGACAATGCGTGGTTAAAGTCAAGTTTTTAAACCAAAGGAGACAAAGTTTTTCAATCAGCACCTCGTCCACTTTGGAAGGACCTGCCAGCGGAAATGAGGCTCATAGGTTCAGTTTTATCTCTAAATTCCTTCTTGGAACACACTTTCACTGACTTGCTTTAATGTGACTTCACTTTCATATTGTATTTTTATTGCCTCTGTACTACCTTTGCATTTTAACCCATTCCTTTTATTATTACCGTATGTTACTTATTTATTTCTTTTCAACTGTCTCATTGACTTCAATTTTATTCATTTCAATGATAAATGGCTTTTTTAAATCTTATTGTTGTATCTTTATTCATTCATCATTATTCCTATTCATGAATATTTGCTAGTTTATTTTGATTATGCTAATGTGTGGAAAAGATGTCTCATGCTCCCTGAACCACTCTTTCTCAGTTCCTCATCATCCCTCCAGTTTTAATAATGTGTTGGACGGTTCTTAACCCAATTTTAGTCGTTTCTGCAACAATCTCCTTAGATGTTTTCCCTGCTTGATGCCAATGATTTGACCCTTCTTAAACAGACTAACATCTTTTCCCCAACTACAGGATGTGTCTTTCTCCGTGGTTGTTGAAGAAATGAGAAGTTACTCATTACATCAGCTGAGGTTAAAAATCTTGTTTCCAGCTGAAAGATAATCACTCATGCATTTATTATCCAATAGGAGGTTTTTACCTATTTTCTTAAATAAATCCTAGTGGTGACTTTATTTTGGCCAGGCAGTGTAAATTATACAGTCTGTGTTTAAAACTCATTACCTTTAAGCAGAAATAGAGGTCTGCAGCCTTTCTCTGCTGAACATTTTTCATCTTTGCATCTGTACAGGGGGGCTTTTTTAATCACTTTTCTGTGAAGTCTCCAAACTTTCTGTTCCTCGTGTCCACACTGAGCTCAGGAGTAGTGGACAGAATTAGTTTTGCTGCTACTACCTCATGGTACCTTCCCCAAAATTACTTCAAATGGTGGATCTTATGTTACTTGAAGCCTTTGGCTTGATCTTAAGAGTTAAAATATTCAAAACAAGTTGTTATCTGTGTCAATTTCCCTGATGGACACAACTAAAGGGATCAATAAAAGCACTATCTGTCTTAAGATCCCACACTATACCTTTAAATCCGTTTGCATATTGTAAACTGTTGTTTTCTAGTCGCTTATTGATATAAACTGTCTTGTTATTATGTAAGGCTTTTTAAGACGAATGCTGCTGCCCTCTTGGCCAGGTCACCTGGATTAAAGAGATCCTGAGGGGTCATTTACTTGGCTAATTAAAGTTATATAGATAAAAATAAACATAACACATTCATTGAGAGAAGGAGGAGAAACCACAAATTTGGAACATGGCATGGCTTAGTTTAATTCTAGGATCTAAGAGAAGCCAACTTAATTTTTGGTAATGTCAAGAGTGCAGGTATAGCCTCCAAACTTTGTTTCCTCACCACATGAAGCTCCTCCCAGAGCAGCTGGCTTGTGTTCACATCGAACCTGCAGGCCTTTTTCCTGCATGTCCCCCACCACCCTTTGTCTTTTGTTGTAGCTCTATCAACTTTCATCTCATATTAAGTTATAAAAAGCCACAAAAAAAACAAGAATAACTTCAAACTAATTGATACATTTAGGGAGTTTGGTGATGACTGTTCAAACCGGGACCTGAATCAGATATTTGGACCAAATAAAATATAAAAGAGGAGCATTTTGAGCTAAAACCTTCTTTCACTCTGACACACTGACATCACAGAAGTCCATTTCACACATTTCACTCTTTACCTCCCCCGTCTTGCTCAGGTAGCTCACAGCCTGTTGGTGGGTGAAGCCTTGAAAGCTAATTCCATCCACTTCCAGCAGTCTGTCACCTGGAATAAAGAAGGTTGTTTACAAACAAACATATTTTCCTCTGCTGTATTACCCTTCTTGTAAAGTGACGTTTCATCATTAGCTGGTTTCTAATATTATTCTCTCTGCCCTGAAAGTGTCAGCTCAGGGCCAAAACACACTCAGCAACTTCTGCCATCAGAGGGAGTGTTACATTTCATTGACACAGTGTTAAACAGAGTGTTATTAGTCCAATCAGGAAGCTGTTATGGTTTTGGGCAAGATACTCAAAAATAAATCTTCTTCATCAGTTGAAATGAAATGCTGTGTGAGCTTATTTTGTTCACATGTGCTCAGAATAAAATGAACTTTAAGTCTGCTGTGTGTTATATGTAGGGCCACTATTATTATACCTGCCTTTGGTGTCTAACCCTAACCCTCCTCATCATAATCACTGTCATCAGGAAAATGTAGCAGTAAATGAAACTCTGGGATCTTATCAGAATATATACTGATATATCACTGTGTGAATTTCCCTTGGGATCAATAAAGTATCTATCTATCCATCTATCTATCTATCTATCTATCTATCTATCTATCTATCTATCTATCTATCTATCTATCTATCTATCTATCTATCTATATATATAAGTACAATGATAAGTCTCTTAAAATGTGTTTCTATCATTTCACATCACTTTTTGCATTGGATGTGTGTCATTTTGGCATGTCTCACTCAATGCTCAGCTAACTAAGTTGTGTGCAATATATTTTTAAACGACATGAAATCTTTTTATTATTATTATTATTATTATTATTATTATTATTATTATTATTATTATTATTATATTTGATGCACCAGGCCATTTCAGTCACATATTCTTTTTTTTGGTAACCATATTGAACATTTTGCATGTGTCCTCAAAGTTGCTATCCATCCTGTCAATATTGCCCTGTTTCCATCAAGAGAACCTGTGTTTGGCTGGTTCTAATCCCATTCTTCCCAAGAACCCATTTTGTTTTTCATTAGCAAGGAGTTGAGCTGGAGCCACATCATTTCATGGTAAAACGTTAGTATGTCACTGCACTGGTTTACAGTAGTAGTGGGCCTATAGATCTAAAGTATTGAAATATCAATCCGACGTCGGTATCAGTAATGATCAATACTTATGTGATGAGATCAATACTCAAGTTGCAGTTTCTTCTCTGCATGTGCTCCTCTCACTCACTTCAATCACAGATTTAATCATCTCCAGCTTTAGCTCATATTATTTTTCAAAGTTTAAATGTTCAACTAGTCAAATGAATCTGAATGGATTATTTTACTGAAACTGAAAATATGTAATCTACATAAAGCTATAAATGTCATATATACAGTGTACGATACATTTATTGGACCACCCAATGTGATTGTGTTAACCACTGCTGCCCTACATTATCAGTGCTGATTTCCTAAATATATTTTTATGTTTCTGCAATAGTTGATCTACGAGTACGTAAAAGTTGGATCAAAATGAAATCTTTTATGCTAAAATATGATAACTGTTGCTACCCATGAAAATTCAAATCTACTGTTTTACAACAAAGCAGAAAAAGATGAAAGCACATGACTGTTTTCTTATTAGAAAACTGGTCATTCACTTTTATTCCTGAGAAAAAAAACATTAGTTTTAGTGGTTGCATGTGATTCTTGATTAATGTTGAAGAGCTACCCTTCATGTAGAAGGTATCAATACTGATATTGGTGATACTGGCCTCTGTGTATTTGGTATGAATTGATCAATTGATACAAAATTTTGTAGTTCTGCTCACCACTAGTTTACTCCTTTTTTTTTCTTTTAAAAGGGGTGGGGGGTCTAAAAGGTACCCGGTGGTGTTACTGACCCTTTCGATGCATAACACTGGTGGTGCACAGCCTTATGGTAAAACTTGAACCACTGGAAGAACTCCTGAAGCTTCATGGACATAAATGTCCCACCACATGGAGCTTATTCCATGTTCACTCAGAATAACTCCAGACTTGGGTGTTGTTTGCTGAATATCTGTCTGAGTTACCTGTGCGTAAACATCCGTCTCTTTCAGCAGCCCCTCTTGGAACAAGACTTCTGATATAGATCCCTTGTAAGTTGGTGTTGACACCACCCTGATAGAATAATCACAAAGACTCAAACTTAGAGCATGTTTGTTGTAGAATGTTTTGTGCAAAAGCTTGTGTCTGTCATTGCCCAGCTCCCAGAAGACAGATGATCAATGACAGTCAGGAGGTGCAGACCATTCTCTCCCTCTTTAATCCCATTGGATGGTAATCAGATTTGAAAGGTTGGACTTTGACAGCTGCTGCTGGAGTCCAGTTTCTCCATGTACCTCCTAAGTTTCCATCAATTCTCACATCCTAAAACCTCCACATCTTTTGACTGAGTGAGTTCTTTAGTCTCTTATTGTAAATTCAAATAGCTTTTACCACTTCAAACTGTAAATAAGATCTCCTCTTCCATCAGAGGTCTCTCCTGCTGTCACAGAAAAGTTTCTTGAGCATTTAGCGGATCATGGCACACTAACAGTTAACTTTGGTTCAATCCACTTAAGCTTTCACCGGATAGGCAGGCTTACGCTATAAACTGATTTAGTGACAAAAGCAGCTTGTTAACACATGGAGAGAGAAGTTTAACCAATGGCACAAGACTACATCCAGGAATGCTTTCATAACACAGAAACACAAAAGAGTTCAGTCAAATGTATTTGACCTACTTCTTTTTTCCTCATAAACTTACAGAGATGCTGATCCCCAGACTCCCTGAGATCTTGGTGAGCTCCACGGTGATCTCCTCCGGACGTGAACAATTCAGAGGGTTGTCCTGGAAGCAACACTGGAGTCACTACATGCCTCCTATAGGAACATAGTACTGACACAATATTCAACAATTTTCAATCAATCAACTTCTCATTGATGCTTCATTGGTGTAACCATATTCTAAAACCCAAAAAGTGGACACCCCCCCCCGTCCCATGAGATCTCGAAAAATACCAAAGATCCTCAAAGATGACCCAGTAGCTTCATAACCCAAACATTTATTTGAACACAACTTTTCAGTTTGAAATGGAGATTATCTATGATGCTAACGTAAATAATGTATAGAACCCCCATTTCAGCCAGGTAAAAAGATATGAAATGAAAAACTGGCTTTATTGAGAATTCTTTTTTCCTTTTTTTGTGCTCATATTAAGTAAAGATTTTGGGATAAAAAGTCAACATTTGGTACTGAAAGTCAAATTAAAACCTTTTTACTCATACTTTTCTTTTTTTTTATCTCAAAGTTTTGATTTAATACTTCAAAATGTTAACTTCATCACCTTAAAATGTTGACTTTTAAGGCCAAATTTTGACTTTTCTCTATCCCTCTGTCTCTCCCTCTCTCTCTTCTTTTCTTTTTGTAGTTTTGATTTTTTTTTCTCAAAATTTTGATATTTATCTCATTAATATCACTGTCTCTCTTAAAAAAAGAAATGACTTTTTAACATATACTGTGTTTGAACTCTACTTTTCTGTTTGAAGTAAAACTTTTACAGAATGTAATTGTAAAATGTGTGGAGGCCTATTATCTTTACATATTGACTTTTTATCTCAAAGTGTTGCTTTCTCATCTCTAAATTTTGACCTTTTACTTGTTCATTTTGACTTGATTATCTTAAAATTTTGATTTTATATCTGAATATATATATATATATATATATATATATTTTTTTTTTTCACCTAAAAGCTTTGACCATATATGGGCCAAAAAAAGAAACAATTCTCAACAAAGGTAAGTTTCATTTTCATTTTTTTCAACTGGCAGAAATGGGCCTGCATAAGAATCTTAGATCAAAAGAAAAAATAATTTCTTCCTCTTGTGCAAAAATATAAATAATGCCTGAAAATGTTGGTTCAAGTTGAACTAGATTTTGAGGTGTTAAAGTTTCCAACTGACACGCTGGTGAGAGCTTTGCAGACAGTACACGCTGTCTCCCACTGGTCACGACCACGAGGAAAAGGTGGGAACTACTGCATATCTATAGTTTGCACTTTAGCATTTCCTGTCTGAGAGTGCAGCACAAACGGTCAGTTTCATGTTTTCCTGCTCAACATCTTGACAGGTTGGTGCATCAGAATAAAGCCACGAGCCCAGTGCAGCTCTGCTTTATCATGAAAATCAATGGTCTGTAGAACAAGCAAAGAAAATCCTGCACATTTTGGGGAATTTTATGAAAATCCCTTGAACATAATTTTACCGCTAAAAAAGGAGGACATGTCCAGGCAAAAAAGGATGTTGGGTCTTTCTAGTGAAATCAAATAAAATTCATGACAGAATCATGTTGCTTGTGTAACTTAAATTGTTTTAGGTTATTACTACAGTGTCCAACAGGTCATGGCAAGTTACCCTAAAAGTGCTCAAAGGTCCTGATTCAGACACACATGAACAGCTCTGTCATCCCACCTGTGCTCCGACGATCCGAACTTCTCGTGGGACAGAAAGCCTGTTGCCCATCTTGGGTGTCATCATGACAGAAACGATCTCATCCAGGCTATCCTCCCCCAGCCTGCCATCCGTCAGCAGTGGGCTGTGGGGCTCGTAGTTTCTTAACGCTGAAGAGCGCACACCAATGGGGCTGAGACGCACTGGAGATCAGAAAAATGGTGCTCAGTGAGCGTTACATCGGAGGAATAAAATGTTCAAGCTTGAACACAAGAAACTCTGTGAGTCACCTGAAAAGTCGTTTGCCAACAGAGAGGTATTAGCTCAAAGATAAACCACCAGAGATCCCTCAGTTAGGAACAGTTCACAGCTGAACAGATTCATACACTGACTTAAAGCAGGTTTTGGGGGGGGCTCTTCCCCTTGTCTTTGCTCCTCCACACTCTTCATTCATAACAGAATGCTGCACAGGTGCACACCTCTCGGCAGAGCTGTCAATCACCATGTGACATGATCTTCACTCAACTTTAATAAAAATGAGCACTTGGATTCATCAAGGTGACAGGAACTTGCAATCATGACAACAAACACATTGTCTATAAAGGTCAACAGAGCAGCGGTGATGCCCCCCCTACACTACAGCATGGATCAGAATGCTGGACCACATACAGTAGACACCTGAAGGCTCAGAGCCCCACCATCAAAGACGCCTCATAAATCACCTGAGGGGATGAACGCACAAACCCCAGCACCCTATCAGAGGCCAACATCCTCCCCATCACTGCCATCATCAACCAGCACCATCATCAACATCATCTCCCATGGACTGACCATGTGGTCCACATGTCTGACTCCCATCTCCCTATATTCCCAGCTCCTTGCAGGACAATGGGCCCCGGGCTGACAAAAGAAAAGCTTTAAGGGCAACGTCAAAAACGAACATCAAGAAGTGCCATGGATCCTAAGACCGAGGAGGCCACAGCAACCCTGAGTGGTGACAGACTGTTGTTTATGGCATGATGTCACATCATAGAACAGCTCATTTCACAATGGGGAAAAACGTATGATGTTTTTTACAGTGCAATATCTAGTGCAGCAGACATCACAGTGGGTGGAGAAAATGAACCAGTGTGTGACTTCTCTCTTAGATCAGATCTATAACTGCTTTCTTTTTTCAGTTTGGACCAAATAGCCTTTGTTTCTTCATCTTATTTGCATGAAAGGATACCATTTCTGTCTGTTAATGGTTGCACATTCACAATTTTCTGCTGCTGTCTAAAGTCAAGAGTTCTGTAGAGTTCTGCCCCGATGCATACAGGTAGGGCATTTTATAAAAATGCCCCTTATGGCCCCTGATACAAACATGGAAGTGCACAAACAGGAGCACACACTCTGTACAAGTCGCTCAATTTGCTGCAGGTTCAAGCAGGTGCATCAGTAGAAACAATTAAACAAACAATTAAAAAGAAATAAATTAAATGGCATTATAGCCCTACAAATATGATCACAGCTTAGTGTCATCACACACAAATGTTGCACACACACACACACACACACACACACACACACACACACACACACACACCTTTTGGCTGTGAGATAATGAGCTGCACTTCCTCAGGGCTGTTCTGCATGACTTCTGCTGCTTCGCTGAAAGTAACACCCTCCAGGCTGATGTGGTTGAGAGAGATCAGACGACCACCTGGGGGCAAAGGTCAGAGTGAAAGGATGCAGGTGTGCAGGGCCAAGAGAGCTCAGTGTCACCTGTGAGTGCACAGACCTGTGAGTGAACCCTCACTGATACCTCACACACTTACTCCCTGCTCCTTCACACGTTCTGCCAGCACATACTCTAAAACTGATCCTCTAAATATAGAGCAGGATGCTCCAACAAGAACACCTACAAGCAGATTAAGCGCACCCTGCTGAGCTGTCTGCACCTGTGTTCAGTCTTTGCTATTTTAAATAAAATCATAGGAAATGAAAAGAACTAGAGACCATCCAAAGAAAAATATTGAAAACAAACCCGCAGAGGAAAAATAAGATCTTTAAACACATGGTTTACTCAAAATTGTTGCAGCTGAGATGAAAATCTTTGCATGGTTTCTTACCTGGTCTGATGCGTCCGTCTTTGTCAGCAGGTCCACCAGGCACAATGGAAGCAACAAAGATGCCCAAGTCATAATGCCCGACGGTGTCCTCTCCCACTATCACTATACCTGTGCGACAAAAAACAGACATCTGATTCTTTTTATAATATTTAATTCTGAGTTTGTCATTGTTTTTTGCTTGCAAGGTCTCCTTATTGAACCCAGCTTAGCGCTGCTGCGAGTAAGAAGATGTGAACCAGACAAGATAAATCAGACATTCATTTTGCAGGTACAATCTGGGGAGTTTCACTTTCATACTGCATTTTCAACATGACCCAGGACACTGTTTCCTTCCATTAATGTGTCAGCAGAAACCCAGAATACAGGGTAAACAAAAAACCCACTGCAATCCAGATCGCAGCTGTTCACATCGCCTCCTCATTCAATACACAACATCATGTTTTTGATGTGACCCGGGATACAGCCGTGACATTTCTGTAACAGGAAAAGGGTGATAAAGTGTCATTTTTTGTGGTGCATTGTACTATTTTCATAGAGGCCCATTTCTCCCCGTCAACATAAAAAAAATGAAGAGCTGGG